>VZTG01009760.1:360235-397592 GCA_013397845.1 Melanocharis versteri | reverse complement strand
GTTCCGGCTGTTCTCTCCGGTCCTGAGCGCTTTCCTCACGTTCCGGCTGTTCTCTCCGGTCCTGAGTGCTTTCCTCATGTTCCGGCTGTTCTCCCTGCTCCTGAGCGCTTTCTTCATGTTCCGGCTGTTCTCCCTGCTCCTGAGCGCTTCCACCCTCTCCTCAAGATGGCGGCACCTCCGTGAGGGCAGCCGCACGCCGCCCTCGCCGCTCCCAACCACCGCCCCGGGAAAAGGAGGCTGCGAAACAGCCGTGTACTAAATCATACAAAATATCTACTCGATCATAATGCTATTAACAAAATGATTAAAATTTTAAGTGCAGTTTCCCCTCACTGTCAAAGCTGGTGCTCTGATCTTTCCCAGCTGACAAAACCACGCTGCATTTTTCTCCCCACACCGTCTCCTGCCCTTGCACACACCTGTCATATCAGCCGAACGTGTAAATGTTTGGTGTTTTTTTAAAGTTAATTCTATCCCACAGCAGTTACAGATCTTATAACACTTTCAGCAATGCTTCTTGTACATTAAGGACCTGAACAAAGCACGATTTAAACCCTGGTCATGCATAAATAGCCATATCACCATCACCTGAGACACCTGGATAAACATTCCCTCTTTCTTCCCAGCTCCTGACGGTGAAAAGCAACACCTCACCCATGGGAGGTGCAGACAGATCCTCTGGGGTCCCTACCATGTTGTCACCTGCTTAAGACCAGGATGGGAATGCAAAGAGCCCAGTTAATACCAATGCAGACCAAAATAATATCTCTGTATCTTACAGATAAATTATTTGGAAAGAAATATCTGTTCTTATTGCGAGGAAAGATCTATAACTCACTCTTAGCCTTTCATCACCAGGAGGAAATATACTGCGACTTGCACCAATCCATTATCTGTTCTTATTTTCCTCCGCACAGGTATTTATCTCTCTGGCTCCCTCTTTATCAACCCAGCCACCCGTGATCACCGGAGTGCGAGGTTCGTGTAGGGCCCAAGCCGCCCTCACACCCGGGTGGGAGTCTCCTCCTCTCTGACCAGCAAGAATAAGAAGGGGAAACCGTGTTTTCACACTCTCCACGACATTTTTCCCTGTCTGCGGCTGAAACCCTGTCTTCACGCGACGTCATTTTGTCGTGATGGGACACGGGGTGGGTAAAATCCACATGGCATCGGTCTCGGGGCTGTAAATCTCAACACGAGGGGCTGGAGCTGAGCTTTCCCCCAAGCCTGCACATGTCCCAGCCCGAGGTTTTAGGTCAGGCATATTTTGAATTCCAGCTTGTTAGAATTAACTGGCTCATGCAGCCGTCTCCCCTTCAGCTCCCAGAGAGGAGCTAGGGCTGCTTCCAGCCCTTGCCTCAGTGGTTTCCAATCTAATATTGGGATTAAGATTTGCAGGTACAATTCTCCACAAGGGCAGTAACCTATTCACTCTGTATTTCTTTCCCAGAAGTGCTGAGATACCTCTGTGTATATATACATGTGCCTGGTGAAACACAGATCTCTAGGATTTTGAGGTAAGATCCAATTTCAGCATTGATAGTCACTCATTCATTCATGGAGAAAGAGAACATGGACTTCATCCTGCCCAAGTGTGAAAGCTATTTTTTTTTCCAAGGCACATTACATGCTGTCCCAGCTTGGGACATGTGTCCTTTGCAGAAGATTCCCCTATTACATCAACTTGCAAGAAAGTTTCCAAGAGGGAAGGTGTCTGATTTTTAGTTTGGCACGGGGATACTACTACTAATAATAAAAAGAGTAAGCCTTTTCTGCTATAGCCTGGAAAGAGTTTGCCAAAATTCAGAGGTTTGAATAAAAATAGCTGCATGTCCACATCAGTTAGGTTCTCTTGGAAACTTAAAAAAAAAAAAAATTTTTTTTGATAGCTTTACCCTGCACTGCCCAGCCACATTAAACCACGGTAAACTACATTCTTATGGTTGTCATAACATTTTGCTTTGTGTTGCTTGTGACGCGAATAATCTATGAAGATACATTAGGTGCAAAGTGCTGCCTTCCTGTCTCCGAGTTCCTGCAATCTCCTGTAACAGCCCCGTGCAATTTTTGCTGGAGTGGTGCAGGAACAACTCCCTGCCACTGCCAGAGCTGACCAGAGGGTCCAGGATAGCGACTCTGGATGGGCTTGGTCCCAGCTTCGGGGCTGTGGGGATCAGCCTTCCTCCCGCTGCGCTCCCCCTCCTCCTCCCCATCCCAGCCTGTCATCAATCTCACTGAAATGACAGCAGACAAATGTTAGCCTTTGCAAAGATCGGATGCAATCTATGGCTTTAGGGCTGCTCACCAAGGAGCGGGGCAGGCTGCACCAGACACAGGCACCAGCAGTCACCTCCTCTGCATCAACCCGCTCAAATCACTTTGGCAGCCATCACAGTCATCTTCCACAGGCAATCCGAGTGCTCAGACAGATTTTGACAAACTTTAAAGCTTCGTCCTCTCCATAGAGTTGGGGTTTTGGTATTTTTTTTTTTATAGCAAGATTGCTCATTCAAAACTTTTTTTTGGGGGGAGCAATTTGAGGTGTGTTTGGGGCGATGCTGGAAGCCACCCCACCTGCAGCTCATGAGTCCACAGAACTGGGATTTATTTGGGGTTAGTACACTTGTCCCTTACATGCTCTGTAACCTGGATTCTGCCAGCCAAGGGGAAGGGAGGGGAAAAAAAAAAAGGAAAGAAAAAAAAAAAAGATGACTCCATGGCATAAATATGCTGTATGTGCCCTTGTCTCATGCAATTTCTTTACATCGATGTGCAGGAATATTTATCCCCAGTAGAAATGTTTAACTAATCTGGTAAATGTCAAGCCATATGGTGTACATTGTAAGGATTTCATCAGGCCTTTTTAACTCTTTGTGAAAGTCTCTCCCCTCTCTTTCCCTCTGCTTACTTCCCCCCCTTCTTTTTTTTTCCCCTCGTTTTTTTTTTTTCTTTGTTGCTGCCCTGCCCGAGCCTACGAGGAGGGAGATAGAGCAGGGAGTGTTATTATCCACAGTTAGATCAGGGATGTGATGTTCACGGTGTACAATAACAGGCAGTATTAACCAGAAGTGCAACTCATGAGGCGCCTTTTTGCTGGGCGAAGAATGTAATTTTTATCAGTAGTGACCTGCAGAAGATCACTAATACTTTTTTCCTAAAACAAACTGTCCACCCCAACAATGCACAAAATTCCCAGGGGATACCTCATCTCTTATTGCTTCCTTTGAATAATCAAGTCCTTACAACAAATAAACTGCAGTTTTGCAGCACTTTCAAGTAAAGGAAGCATTTCTGCACTGTAACTATCTGGTGTATCTCCCAGAAAGATAGAGTGCAATTTACAATAAGCAATATCAAAAAAGAATAAACTGTTATGTTCGTGCCAATCCTTATTCATGGTTTTATAACAAGACATATCTGTTTTCTTCCTATAAATCTTGACTCTATTTTTAGAGTTTGCAAATAATGACTCCAGTCTTTGGCTGCCTGCCACTTCTGTGAAAAACCAGAATAGCCACAGTGCAAGGCTATAATACTAAAAAAAAAAAACAAAAAACCAAACAAACAAAAAAACCAAACAAACAAAAAAAAGGGAAAAACAAAAAGAGAGGGATTCTTGCTGCACTCTGTTTCCTACCAGGACAGACCTGTTCAAGATCATGGTAAGTGATGCAGGTGTGCAGAATGGTTCAGAGAAAGCAGGAGCAGCACGGAAATCTGGCTGAACTTCCACACCTATTTCTGAATTCTTTTGCCAAAATCAAATTGCTTGTACCTGCATGAGCCCTTTGCTGCATCACAGGCAGACGCTCACACCCAGCAAGGCACGAGCCAGCCCAGGCTGCTCTGCTGGGCACCACTGCTGCCTTCCCCTCTTTCGGGCCACCAGACCTGCTTTTAGCATCTCTGGTGGACACAGCCTCTGAGGGCAGGGGATTACAGAGCACTTCTCATCATGGTTCAGTTCAGGAATGAAAAAACCCCACCAGGAGAAGCTACCACCTTCAGCCGAGGCCTCTGGACATTTTAGAGCCGTGGCAGGCTAGGGAGGGGGAGCTGCAGGTCAAGGAAAGGATAAGATCTGAGTGGCTGGGAATGGGGAGGGAGAAAGAGGAATGTAATGAAGGAGGTAGAGAGGGAAAAGCAGGGAAATGACAGCATTCAGATAAATTTAGCTCTGAATCCAAACTTCAGGGGGAGGGGAGGCGTTTCCTGCCCCAAACCTCTGAACTTTCTGAGATTCTCCCATATCGCGAGTGATTTACCTGTAAAAAGAACTGCAAAGAGGGGGAGAAAAAGAGGGAGAAAATTGAAATAAACAGTTCTCTGCTCTTTAAACAATCTTTCCATCCTATTCCTCCGGGGTCAAATGTTCAGACACAAGGACACAAACAAAAAAAAACAACAACAAAACAAGGAAAGAAATAAAGGAAAATCACTTTTATAAAGAAGATCTTTACACAAGTGCATTAGCCTCAGTTTTCATCAGTGTAACAACAGTATATCAGCTGTTAACACAAAGTGCCTTCCCCACATACCTGCCAGTTCCCTAACTCCAAAATATTTATTGGTAAATTACTGGAAACCTAACATTTCATCATTATTAAGGACATTATTAAGGCGAGTAATAGTACAACAGATACCAGTATAGTTATCTGAACTTTGTTATGTGTGTTTTGCAAAAAAAAAGAGGCAAGGCTAAGTTGTAAACAAACAAACAAAAAAAGGAGAAAACAACAAATTATTAATTAATAATTAATCAGAAACACCAGCCCAAGACTTTTACTGTGAAAGCCATCAGATGAATGTATCTATTAGCCATGTATATTTTTAAAAAAAATTTCTCACACTAATGTGTTTCTAGTAACAGCATTCTCTGGCTGTATAGACAGTTTATGCCTGGCAGCCTCTCAGCATTCAGGAAGTTGTTGACAAAGACTCCTGCAATAGCCTGTCTGATTTTGTGTTATTTCCTTTAATTGAACCAATAAGACCTGCACTCCTGCACTCCTGACCTTTGCTCAGAAGGCTAATTTGAGATTAGGGTAGTCTGCAAGTAAGAAATGGGGACTGTATTTTTAAAGCACAGAAAACACTCCTGTAACTAACAGAAGATAAGGATCAATTTTAGCCCCAAACCACTCTGCTCTTAAAGAGATCTGTAGAAGGACTTTGGCGAGACAATACAGTCTCTTAATTTCAGAAAAGTTACAATCACTCAGCTTTGTCTTTGTACTGAGTGTTTTAGGGCTTGTAATAAAGATGATGCCCATGACTTTGAGTCCTTGGTGTCTACAGTCACCCAGTAGGACATTCAGAATTCCCTCAGGAAAACTTACACAAGAGCATAAAATATGTCATGCCAGATAAATGGTTCTTTGTGGTTCTTATATTATTCCGGTCTGGTACTGAAGGCTGCGATACTTAAGCCCTGTGCAGTGCCAGGGAATGAATGAGACAGGCTCCTCAGTTGTAAACTCACCAAAAAAAGGAACAAGACAACAAACATTAATTATTAATCAGAAGCACCAGCCCAAGACTTTTACTGTGAAATCATCAGCTGTCCTGAATCCGTACTCCCTAACAGAGGAAAAGAAGAAGCTGAAGACCAGGTAAGTTAACTGCACTGCCCTTCTGCAGTGCTGTATACAGAAAATTCCTGTTCAGAGCCACAATAAAATATTTCCCTCAGCCGCAGTGTTGGAATGGGGCTGGTTGTGCTGTCATATACAAGGACACCCACCAAGTCAGAGGGAACACTTCAAGCAGCAGATAAAAGACCCAACAGTTGCTGCTGCAACGCAGATTTAAAGGCTGTTCCCTCTATTTACACATGTAGATATTGTAGTGCTGCTATGCAAACAGTCCTCTGTGGACTTTTGCTTGTGGATTTTATTATAACACATTCCTGACTATGAACAGCACCTTTCCTCTGCAATATCTGCTGCCGTGCCCTTTGTGCTTTACCTTCTGACTTATCTTCTGGTTTTGTTAATTTTCTTGCTGGCAGTGTTTAAAAAGTAGGAAATGAACTTTCCCTTCTCTTCTCTAAGCGATGCTCACGGCATGAGAGCTGCGGTTGCATTGTATTCCCTGAACTTTGCAGCCACTGGAAACACGAGCAGTATGTCAACTTGTTCCTGCCTTTGCGAGAGAATTCAAGGTCAAGCTGACCAGTGAACTCTCGTATTTAAACAGAGCAAGTCAGCGCTGGTGTGCAGCACCGATGGTGCCTCTAGGAGAGATGTTAACCCTGTGCTGGGCCTCCAGACGGCAGCGCCCGTGCCGGGCTCTTGGAGCAGTTTGCTGCTGCTGCTGCTGTCAATACGAGCTGGACACGCCGCACATGGCTCGGGGCCCAAACAAGTGTCCCTCGCCGAGATGTGCGCCGTGCACGGGAGGCCCTCAAGGGGTTAATACATGCCATTCCCGAGTTCAGTGAAGGGACAGGCAGAGCCGAACAGCGGGAATTTCAGGATGTTAATAGCCTCTTCTCTTCCGATTGGCCCAGAACGAATGCAGGGTACAGTAAATTGTCCTTGTCAGCTTAGCTCACATGATGATATGCTTTATTTCTAGACATGCCTTGAATCTGTCCCTTGAATTTATGTTCAGAAAATAAACACTTCCAGACGGCAATAAAGCATTCAGTTGTAGCTGGCTGTTGCTCAGTCTCAAGCCAGCCGAAGCCATTTACTTTGGAGTTTCTAGAGCTTGCAAGGCTTTGGCTCCCTCGGTTCCTGCTCATGTTAGCAAGTGGTCCCCCTTCCCCCCGTCAACCCTTGGATTTGAGAGGATGTCCAAGTGAAGCTCCAGAGAGTTTCACTTGGTTTCCATGCACCATCCTAAAAGATGATATGAAATCACCTAAAAGATGATATGAAGTCACCTCACTCACACACAAACACACACACACACAGACCCTCCTATCTTTTATGGCAGGCAACACTGAGAGGAAAGAAAATAAAAGAATTAATGGTGGCAAGTTGCAAAATAAAGATATCAATGATTCAGGATATGAATTTCCTACCATAAAAAAAAAAAAGTAAATTAAACAGCTGTTGCATTTGTGCCTGGTGTGGCTAAAGAAACAATTGGTGGCTGGCTGATTTACTGATTAGGAAGGTTGTATGCAGTAATCTCCAGGTGTTTCTGAGAAATGCCCAAATAGAGCTGCAGTGTTTGTTTGCAACCAGTAATTTCATGGCTGTGCCTTCCCTCCTCGGTTCCCCTCAGTAACACCAGTTTATAACTGCATAGTTACAGTATAGGGGAGTTTGGCAAAAATCAATGGTAAATGCACATAGGAGACAACAAAAGAGCAATACAACTAAAGAAAGCCTCGTTACAGCTTTAGTTTATTAGAGGTGTGTGGATATTAAAATGCTTCCTTCAACCCAAAGGCAATAGAAGAAAAAATACTGGGTTATATCCACCACATTTAGGGTTGGGCAGCCAGCACTCAAATATTATACCTGGAACAAGCTGGAAGAGCCGCATGCATAGGTGGGTTTCATTTTCCTCCCATTTAAACGTGACACAGAAATTCTGCTCAAGTCTGTTCCTTGTGAAAAAAGCCCCCACCGAGGAGCCCATGTGGGGCCAGAAGCAGTTCGTCAGTCATCTGAATGTGCCTAATAGCGAAATCATTTGGTAAGAAAGCTGGAGAACTGCAGGAGTACTGCTCTGTTCTAGATTATAAACTCATTAGGAGATAAGGATGCAAAAATAGGAATACTCCAGGTATCAGGTGGAGCTGGAGCGAATTCCCACGGACGGCTGGTTGGTGGGAACAGCTGCCCGCTACAGGGCCAGGCTGGCCAAGAAAGAGGGTGAGCACAGGCAGTGGCTCTCCCACCCACGAGTGGGAACCTGGGGTGGGGGGGAGTGGCCAAGGGACCAAATACGGAGATCAGCACAGAGGCTGGTGGTGGGCACAGTCATGGGCCACTTTCCAGCAAGACACACACTGGAAGTGATCCGAACAGAGGAGGAAAGCTCCTGCTGCACCATTTCTTCCCTTTTTACCCACCCAGCACCAGGCCAGATGCCTCTCGTGAAGCGGGGGTGCAGAAAACATCCCTGGGGCTGGTTCAACAAGGGTGTTCAAAAGGGTTTTGCAGTTTCACAGGAAGCCAAAGGGCCATTACACGTAACACCCATACCCTTTGCTTTTCTCTGGCAATCTTGCTTTCTGTTCCTCATTGGCTCTCATTCCCATCCGTCCTTTCCCTCTTCTTTTCCCTTGATACCATTCAGGGGCTCCGAAGGACTAATTCAGCACAGCACAGGCAGAGATAACTTAAAACAATAAGGAGATTTGCAATTAGGGAGAGTTTTAAGGACTGGGAATTGTGCATGTTTTACATTCATCTCCTGATGATGGAGACTTTATCTTCAGGACATAGAGCTCCTTCCTTAGCTGCCACAGCCCCACCCTCCTGCACCAAGTGAAATTCCACATTTTAACTAAGGTGCTGCTGTATTTCAAACATATCCCATAGGGAAAAAAAAAAAAGTTAAAATGTACGGTGTACTTTGATTATCAATGGTGTACATGCCTTTAAAATCCTTTGTTAATGAGGTATCCTTATTACCATAATCAAACACCCTTAGAAACTTGTCACAGATAAGCAAAATTCCTTACATTCTTTGCTCTGCACTTTCCTTTGGCATCTCTCCCCCACCCCCGCTCTGAAGCTTCTGGAGGGTTAGGGACCGGTGGTAGTGCTGGAAATTGAAGCCCTCGGTTTACCCCCACAAGCAAAGGAACAGTCAAAGCTTCCTTGCTCTGCTGCAGCAATGACCCCGACGGTGACCTGAGGAGACCACCCTCCTGAGAGAGGAGAGGTCACCCAGCCTCCACACAGGACCTGCTCAGGGCATCCTCTGCAGAGACGGCCGGGGAGAGATTGCAAATCATCCAAACTGTGCCAAATTATGTGTGAAGGTTTTGTAATGCGGACTACTGTCCACCAGGGATTAAATTAGGAACATCAAACCCAACGCAGTAAGAATTTCATTTTATCCTTAAATTCGACTTGCAGTGTTTTATTTAATGCTTCTTATCAGCCCTCCCGTCCCAAAGCATCTCGCCACCAGAAAATACTTAAATAAATTGGGCAATTTGTGCAGAGGGCCATACAAATTTAGCATGAAAGACTCCTGCTTTTAATTTGTTCATACAGAACATGGACTCCGACAGCCACTCAGGCAGCCCTTCCCATTCATTCCAGTAACCATCTCTTCTGCCTGTGTTTACAGAGTACCTGTCTAAATAGCACAAAAACTTGATTTAAATGTGAGTGGTCTGACATGAATCAAGTGATTGATAATTAGAGCAAAGTTAGAAATATACTCAGCTCAGACAGGAGAGTGTACACATCACTATATGTCAGCATCCAACGATTCCTGTTCTGAGACTGGACCATTTCATGTGGAATTGCAATCCCCAGCAGCGTTTTTCAAAAATCTGACTTCTGGTTACATAAACATTCATCTTATTACTTGGGTTTGTTGGGGGTTTTTTTAACCTATGAAAAAAAAGTTTCTGCGTTATTGTAGCCTTTAACATACGATTTGCTTATTTTTTCATTTGAAAAAATTGTTGAGCACTAAAAACCTGAAATGAGTCAAGTTATGAGTCCTGAGGACCACTCCAGCTCCTTTACTGCAAAGCCACGCTGACTTCCCTGCAGTTGCTTCCTCTGAGTTAAAAAAAAAAAAATCTCCAAAAGCCCACAAGAAAAGCAAAAATAAAACAAAGCAAAATTTAGGGCTGGTAGATAGGATAGCTCAAAGTAAAAAGCTGAGGAAAATTCAAGATTCTGAATATATGAAAATTTGATTCCTAGACTTAACAGAATATTTGTAATCAGAGCCTAAATGGGTAAAGTAAGTAGAACAGATTAAGAAAATAGAAACTTGACCCTATATACATAAATAAATGTACATACACTTTATATTAAGTGATAACATTCTGATTCTCCAACCAGTAGGACTCTGTTAAACTCATTCACCAAATGAGCACTTTCACTTTGGAAGCTGAATGTCGGCAAATGTGTGAAGAAAAGCCACTGAAAACACATGTGTTACTTTGGAAAGTGAAACAACTCCTACAACACACTGTTATGCCATTAAAACTCTTGATACTGCCCATCATCCTCTGTGTTGATCGATTATGGCCGCTCATGACCTTGTAAGGCAGTAAAAATCCTATAATTTTGGATGGCATGGAGGGGACCCAATCCTGGTGTGGAGCTCTCATCTCGAGTGTGGTTTGAGACAGAGCAGCCAAAACTCTCATGAAAAGCTACGTGGATTGAGGTTTATAATCCGACGAAGTACTTGGCTGCAACACTGCCTATTAAAAAGGCAGTGTTTGCCAAGAGTTACCACACAATTATGGGATGGCTGCAGTATCTCCAGAATTCTAGGGATGGCTTTAGTATCTCCGACAAGGCAGTGTGGGAACTGCAGGTTAATGGTATCTCTTAATGGCGATGGCTGTAATGTAGGTTAATAGGATCATAATTTCTTTTCCCTGGGAGAATTTGTGAATTCTTCCATTCACTACCATTATTTTTAGCAGCAAATGAAGGATGTGATTCCGACCTGGAGATGTTTGCAGTGGGAGGATCGTTTTTAGTGAAGAACTTGTTCAACTAACTGAAACCAAACCCAGGGCAATAGTTTCAGGAGTAGTGAGGAAGGCTCAGACTGGAACTGTTTTGCCCTGGTATGTTTGGTGCTGCTGCCCCCGTTTCAGAGAGCCTCTCTTTCGGGCTCGTCCCACAGCGTGCCCTTACTGTGGTCCTGGTGGAACACCCTGACACAGCCCACTGAGCTAAGCCCAAATCCTTTAGGCCCCCAAACACACCGTGTGGAACATTGTGGGGGTTGCAAAACCCTTTTTGGCTTATGGATGTAGTTTATCAGTGATGTGAAGGCAGATCTTCCCTGTCCCTGCTTATCCCCGTGCTGCCTGCTCCGTCCTGCCCTTCAAGCCTTGCTACCAGAGATGCTGGAGGGCACGGGCTGTTTGTCTGTAGGAAAACCAAACTTTGCTGACTTATCAGAACAAGGCACGCCTGGCTGTCAGCTTATCAGCCAGAGGAGGTGGGGGCCAAGAGAGGAAAAGCCTTTCTTATGCAGCACCAAGGCCCTAGCTGGGCAGCTGGAAGGGGCAGGGGGCTGATGGTTTTGCTGTAGAGAGGCATTGCCCCCTCCCAGTGCAGCTCCCCGGACGGGTTTGCTGGGCCCCGGCGAGCGGGGCAGCACCACCAACACTCCTCAGAGGGAATCCTGAGCGGCCTTTCATCCTTTTCCTTGCTCTTTCCTCGTGTGCCCGTGGTCTGTGCCCCTGGCGGGTGGTGGGGCTTTGCTGGGGTGTGGATGTCCCGTCTCTGATGCCGCCGTGACCCCCATGAGCGCGTGAGCGCTGGGTCAGGGCTCGCCAGGGCCAAGTTCAAGGGCACAGGCTGGTACAGACATATAAACAAGGGAATGGTATGTAAGCAATAAAGACATAAAGGTTAGGATCAGGGCTAGCAGTACAATAAACAGCTGTGATAACCCGCTTTGTTTATAGATAAAGAATTTACTGTAAAATCTGCAACGTGCACGATACGTTTGTTAACGCTTTAAGGGATGTATGCTTTTAGATCCTCTTTTATTTCTTGTTCTATGCACTGAGTAAACGTCACCAAACATCCTTTTTTACTTCTGCTTTCTTCTAAATCAAGCCCAGGAAACACATGCTTATCACGTTAGCTGGAAATCTTTCTCTTCAAAAATCCCTCCAAAGAAGCCAGCACATTCCACAGGAGTTTAAAACTGCTGCTACAAGAAATGCAGATAGCCCAGCCCTTAATAGTTAGAGTTTCCTAATAAAACACCCATGTTTCAGGCAAGGAATATCCCTTTATACACCATTTTTCCTAATTTACTATTAATACACACAAATACAGTAAGCACAATTTCACCAGGGCTCTTGTAATTTTGCACAGTGTCTGTTTTGCCAACTTTTAAGATATATTTCAGAGTGTAGCCAAGCGTTTTGCAAAATTACCACGGTGCTTCTTAGGTGTCCTGTGAGGCTCCCATCAGAAGTACCATATATTGTACTGCAGCTATTGATCCAAATGGCTACATTTCTAAAGCAGAAAATGATTGTGTAGTGAAAGCAGTGCAGAGGTGCAGTAAAATGCCCTCAAGTATATAAAGACATAAAGATTAAAGTCACCCTGCAGGTTCCCTTTAACTCCTCCAAATCCACTGTGTAATGTGTTCTTTTAGGATAAATCAAAAACTTTGTACAAATTAACATGACAGGTGCCAGTGTTCCTAAATGAGATCACTCCTCACCATCAGGAGGCTCCAGGAAAGTTTACTTTGCTTTAAATACATGCAAAAGCTGTTAATTAAATTCCCAGATGTCCAAAGAACATCTGAATAACTAGAAGGCAAAATAACACCCCAAAATTTGTCAGCCAGAACACGTATTCAGGATAAGAAATTGAGTCTTCAGTACACAGGATGCCCTAGAGTGTTAATACCAACAATTTTCAGTTCTGTGGTTAGTCTTCGATAAAGTTTAGATGATCTCAAAAAGAAAATACATAGGTGGAGTCTGTCATGGATGCTTTTTCCTCCACAGCACCAAAGTGCCTTTCTTAAACTGTGGAATACACTTTTCACCAGCTTTGTAGCAACACATTTGTTACGTAGGACTTGTAAAAGCATTTGACTGCAGGACAAATGCATTTACCCTTGCATTGCTTTCGCATTCATTCTTGGGATACTTTTTGGTACCAGCCAGCTTCAACACCTTTGAGGTGTCACTAGGGGAAGGTTAAAGTGGGATACGAGTTGCAGGTGTCAGAGAGGGCTCCCAACACCCCTGAACAGCACAATCAAGCTCAGGCCATGAGCAGGGCTCTTCAGCTCCTCTTTAGCCTAATTAATAAATAACAGCAGCTTACCAATAAGCTGTATAATTTAATGCCTGCCCTGAGCCAGGTTCTTCTTTGTCCTGTTTCTGCTTCCACTATGCTCAGCAGATAAACACTCAAGGTGAAATATTTCCCCTAGTCAAGCTGATGGCTGAATTCTCCGGGATCGTAAGGGAACTGGTAGATCCTAAACAGATTAATCTTTGAAGAGGGAAACCTTTCAGTCCCTGGCTCCTGGCTGCTCCTGTACACAAATAAGGTATTTTCAGGAGCTTGTACTTCAGGAGCTCTGTCACCGAAATAATAAGTTGATCAAAACATCCTTATAAGTCAAATTCTGGCCCTCTCTAGCTCTGGTCAAAAGACAGATGGATGAAAAGGCATTGCTAATGCAAACTCCTATCACGTCTGGGGCCTTTCCCCTGCACAATTATCCCGCCTGGATTATTCCTCCAGGACTGTGACTGATTTACACACTACAGGAGCATATCTCATCTGGGAAACGAGTGCAGCTTTTTAATTATTCTCTGCTCCACGGTATCACCCGCCAGGTTTTGGTTGGAGCTGCTGCGCTTGGGGCTGCACGTTGCAGGGGGACAGGACGGGGCCCACCCAAATTGCTTCTCCCCACCTTGGAAGCTGGGCAGAGAGGTAGGGTCTGGCTACAGTGAGATGGCTGCAGTTCAAACAACGAGCAGTTGTAGCACCCTACCTTGCCTGCTCTCTTCAAGGGCTCAGAGGAGTCACTGCCCCAAGGGAGTTTGGAGGAGGAAGATTGGTGTGAGTGCTGTGCACTGTCAAAGCCTGATGGTGCTGGCCAAAATTATTACTTGAAAGCATAAATAAAAGGATGGCATTTCAGGAAAGCTCTGACAAGGACAGCAAGGGTTTTATGTGGAATGTGATAGCACGGAGGCAGTGGGTGGAGGTGACAGGAGATGGCACAGAGACTGTGACAGATTCAGTTGCTCTGGATCCAGAGCCATGCTGGGGAGGGAGGGATCTGACTGCCTGCTGGGGTGGAAGGAAACAGGGCAATGTGGAAGCACAGTGTGGGCCATCCACCTCCAAACACCCTTCCACAACAAAACCATCCATTACAGGAACAGCAAGCAGTGGTAACAAGGAATTAGTCTGCAACAGGGTCGGTCCCTACAGCAGCATCGAATCACAGATTCACAGGATGGTTTGGGCTAGAAGAGACATTAAAACTCGTCCAGTTTGACCCCCTACCGTGGGCAGGAACACCTTCCACTATCCCAGGTTGCTCAGGGCCCCTTCCAACCTCACCTTGAACACTTCCGGGGTGAGGCATCCACAGCTTCCCCAGGTGACCTGTGCCAGGGCCTCCCCACCCTCACAATAAAGAATTTTTTCCTAATATTCAATCTAAACCTACTCTCTTCCAGTTTAAAGCCATTCCCCCTTGTCCTGTCACTACATGCTCTTGTAAAAATTCTTTCTCCTCCTCTCTTCCCTTCAGGTACTGGAAGGCTGCAATTAGGTCACCTCTAAGCCTAAGCATCTTCACTACCATCAAGGGAAAAACAGCAACAACAACAACAACGCAGCCCCGCAAGGTTAACCCTAATTCATTTCCCAAGGCCCCAGTCACTACTGACGGATCTGCCTTGTGGAGGAAGCTGTTTGAAGCGTGGCAGCATATCCATGTCCTTCCCACCTGGCCACCCACGCCCCAGCATCCCTGGACTGTGTGAGAATAAGCACAGAGGACTCAGGCTGGACAAGATGCCTCCAGGTCCGAGCTCCGACAGCTGCTTTCATCCTGTGCATCTCTCTGAGAAAGACACTGCTGGAGGGGACCCTCACTGGCCACAGGAGGCATCATTAGAGCCGTGAGCTGGCCTTCAAACCACCGGGTTTGCACTCAGAAGAAATGAAGAAGTGTAAGAAGGAAGAACGAAAAAGAATAAACACCCGGCTCTGCCCTGCTCAGACAGGTAACGTATGGAGGGGTCACGCACGTGTTGGGGGCTGCCCCGTGTTTCCCTTTTGAAACTGGCGGCCCCAGTTATGACGTGACAATTATCTGCGCATTCAGATTTATGAGATTCCTCCCCTGACCAATAAAACCAGGAGGAAAATATAGACATGTCCATAAATGACATATTTTCATGCTTTGTGCTACCCGTCCCTGCGAAGCGCTTTTGAGCAGCTAAGCAATTTACATCTAATAGCAAAGTGTTTTTTAATCAGTCAGATCAATTTGTGAAGAATTGGTACATTAGGTATAGCCATATACCACAGATCCTTATAGCAAAGGTTTAGAAGTAATTGCTCCCTGACCCACTGAACACTGTATTACTATAGAAGTTTGTATTCTATTAAGAGTTAATAAGTGACCAAAATCTAGACTAATACACTGTCAGGGTTCATTATCATTACAGGTTCTTGCTATTTTTCCAGTGCCTTTTGCTCTGCCATTCTTGCTACGTATGGAAAACCTATATCAAGATGGTTGTCATGGCAATGGAAAATTTGCATGTGTCTTATCTATCTATTTAAATACCTTCTTATGGTTTATAACTGCCATAATACATCCCTCCAGCCCTGCTCATTGCTAATTTAGAGCCAGCCCAGTGTGTCTGAGGTCAGCGATACCATCGGAAGCATGTTGTCTAGACAACTCCAGAGCCCTGTCTATGGGATAACTGTTTTATGCAAATAGAAAAGTACAATGGTGACACTCTCATCCATGACTTGCACAATCCTCCTGTGCCAGGGCCGGACGGAGTCCGTCATCACCTGCCCAGAAAGGGCATTTTCTGCCACATCCTTCAGCCACAGAGTCACCGTTTTGATGGTCTTTTTGGATACCAGTTTCCTTTGGTCAGGCCTGGAGCTGCTTTGAGATGAGGCTGGTGCTGTAACATGAGGCACTGCAAAAATCTGCTGAGTGCACGTGTAACATTTAAGAGAACCGAAGAAAACCCGCCAAACCCACCCCCCTCATGAAAATTACTCATTTTTAGAAGGGTGAATGACAGCTCCCTTTGCACCCAGGGCATCGGCCAATAAGCATTTTGAGTTGGTACCAAGGGCCTTTTGGGAGGGTATTACATTTTAAAAACAACTTGACAAAGATTCCAATGGGTTGGACTAAAATGATCTGAACTTTCTACCTACCACAAATCTAAGTTCTTCCTTTCCCGTGTCTTTATAACCTCAGATATTTCCATCAAAACACACTGGGCTGAGAGTGCTCTTTAGGAAGATCATGTGGAAGACGTGGAAATATTTTGCAGACAGAGCAGAAACTGCTGGCCATCGACAGAGAGAGCAATACCTGCATCACTCTGCTCCCCTCTTTTATCTTTTTCTCCTTCAGGAGTTCATCCTTTGCTGCTACATCCAGATGGCTGCAAAGGTAAGTGTGGCTATTACTGCAGAAATCCGTAATGCACACAAGGCAGTATGAAAACACCGAGAGTGGCAACAACAACCACCACCATGAAAGGCTATCTCTGAAATCCAAAACCCCAGACTCTTCATTCCTCTTTGATCTCCCTGACTCAGGCTTGTGGTTTTTCAGGATGTCCACAGATTAAAACCACTTTTTCAAGTACTCCAAGATCTACTAACGATTTTTTTTTCTGGCAAATTGTACACTGTTGCTACCAGAGAGTGATAATAATAATATTGGAAATGTTTAATAATTTGATAATTGACTGATTTGTTGCCACTATTTGCATCGCTTGACCACGCTTACAGATTAGAAATGTATTTCTCCTCGAGATAATTGATATTTGTATTCACAGTGTGAGGAAATGCCACCTATTCCTGCAGCAGTAAATCAGGAACCATTTACCCTGCCAATACAGTTAGACAATGTTTACGTGCAGGGCTACATTCATTGTTTGACTAATCCGTGAGGGGTAGATTTTCTATTGCATTTCAATAGCTCATCTACTTCAGACTGTTGTGAACTTTCTGAAGATGTGTCTTCACTGATAATAGCAGATCTTGGAGTGCAGTAATCTGGAATTGAAGTTTCAGTGACAGATTTACTCAATGAGCGTTTTGCATGAGGCATTACTGCAAACATTATTTTATATCTGCGCGCGTATAAATATATTACACATACATATGGAGCTGACAAAAGCTTCGGGAGATAATTTCTGCAATTTAGCTACCTAAGGATTTCAAGTCAAGCATCAGTTTCCGGGAGTTCTTCATAATGGATTTCACAGCAGATGACCTGACAGCTAATCTCATGATCTGAGCTGCACATATCCAAACAAACGGCCGCCAGGCCCTCAAAGGGTCCCCTGCTTTCACATGCCACGGCTGCGGGCCCGCGCCGCAAATGTCCAGAGGTCCAGACTGACCTCCTCACCCCCCGTCTGGGAAACATTCCTCCTCCCGACGGCTCATTCTTGCCGACAAACAGAGCAGGACCAGTGGGCACTTGCTGAAAAGGGACAAGAGAAGGGCCATGAATGGAGCATGTCTGGTACAACAATGCCAGACAATGTCTGTGAATGGGGTTGCAAACTGTGCTCCTGTTAGAGGGGCTGCCAGCAGCTTCCCTGCCCCCTCTCCTCCTCCTCTGCTCCCCTTTCAGACACACATCAGACCCAAAGACACACCACAGGGATGGACAAAGTCAGTAGGTGCTGTGTTTTAGAAGGGGAGTCTGATAACTACATCATTTCTCCATGTGCCACCTGCCCCGTGTGCCACTAAAACTGGTGGCAAGGACAAAAACAAAAATCTGAGTGCAAGCCCAGCTCCTGCCTCTGGGTGAGTGCAAAAGCACCAGTGTTACACTCTGGGATGGGCCACTGGGCTCCAGTTTTGGCTTTTTTAGAAGCACCACAAGGCACCACTAATGTGGGCTGGAGTTCAGACCTGGCTTGGTTTTCTTTAAAGTCACGGGCTCCGAAGAAAAACAAAGCAAAAAGAGAAACCATTTACCCACACTGTGACATGCTTCTCCCATCTAGTTCATAGCAAAGGCGATGGCTTAACAGAGAACATAAAACAGAAGTAGAACACGTTAAGAGTTTTACAGGATACACTTAAACTCATCTCACTTACACTCAACCAAATCCTGAGTAACTTTTCCAAAATCCAGGGACAGTGTCCAGATTTTACTGGTGAAGGCCAGTATCCAGCCCACAGTGCTGAAGGAGTTTGGAAAGTACTTGGGCCTAAATATTGTCACTTTTACCCTGAGAACATACACAGTTTCATTGGAAATACTTGGAATTACTTCCAGCTACACTGGAAAATTGGAATTAAAATTAAATATATTTTCTATTTCTAGTACTTATTACCAGTTCTGATCGTGAGTGACCATTATGTCTACAGGACGAGCCTTTGGTACTGCCATATCCTCTAGTCCACAGAGTTGCAAAAAGGAAGTAAAAGGAAATTATGGTGCCCCACAGCAAGTGCCATGTGAAAACCTCTTCCCAAGAGGCTCCATGAGCCTCAGAAAGGCCATTCTGGGTGTTGAATCAAAAGCTGGGGAGCTACAGTTGGGAAAGCCACAGTATACTCCTCAGTAATTTGGGATTTCTCCTCCTGGGAGCCCACCAGTAACTCTAGCTCTACATCTGCAAATGCCCTTTGGGACGGGAGCAATTGGGTCAAGGCTGAGACTGGGAATCTTAGAAATACACAAAAAAATCCTTCAAAGACTGGTGCTTTCAGGATCAAAGACGCCCCGTCTGACTGATGTGTCCATCTATGTTTCTCTGTCTGCAGAGCTCTGCATGGGTCTATCTGCAAAATAAAACTTCCTGCCCATATTTTAGATCATTTCCCAAAAGCATATTTGGGATGTGAATGTCCAGGCTGACCTGTCCAGACCTCTATCAGCAGCTAATTTAAGCCAGCTAAAAAAACCGTGGGTGGTCACAGCAGGGTGAGGGGCACCAGCACCATCTGCAAGAGCAAACTCAAGAGCAAGTTTGTTCTGCTTGGGCCAAGCTGTAAGAAGAGACCTAACTAAATTCTGTCCTGGTGTAAACGGCGTTCCCAGAGTCAACACAAAAGCCAGAGTTTACTGGGAAGGCAGCCTGACAGCGCAGGGGAGAAACAAATCGACAGCAGCCCCAGCTGCCTCACGCAGAGCAGGCAGGCAGGAAACCCCCCAAAGCCGGCCGTGGGGCGAGCCCTGGCCGCAGGGTCCCCGCGGGGCCGGTGCCACCGCAGCCCCTCCCGGGCACCGGAGCAGGCAGGAAAACCCCCCAAAGCCGGCCGTGGGGCGAGCCCTGGCCGCAGGGTCCCCGCGGGGCCGGTGCCACCGCAGCAGGCAGGAAAACCCCCCAAAGCCGGCCGTGGGGCGAGCCCTGGCCGCAGGGTCCCCGCGGGGCCGGTGCCACCGCAGCCCCTCCCGGGCACCGGAGCCGAGGTGCGCGGCTGGAGCGGCCGTGGCCGGCTGAGCCCCTCTGCCGGAGCGTCCCCCGGGAGGCTGGGCAGCTGGGGGTGAGACAAAGCAGGCTCCAGGCTGTTTTATCTTACGCAGCGGGCTGGCCCCGGGAGCAGGAAAGCGTAAAGGTGGTTTAAAAACCACAGCTTTTTGTTGTTGTTGTTGGGTTGTGGAGGTTCCCCCCCGCCTTTCCAAGCATCTGGGCCTCTCCTGGAGCGTGTGCTGTGGGCAGAGCAGACCCTCTAGCCCTGAGCCTGCAATGCCCAGAGGAGAGCCAGAGCTTATGTGACAGATAAAAGCAAGAGTGGGGGGAAGTGGGAGGTTAAAACAATACGGAGAAATTTTTATTTAAAATGCATGCTCCTATCTGTTTAGTATAAACGTTTTAGTCGTGTGGAGGGATTTTAAGCACCCACGGGAGCTTGATTTGCAGTTAAATTCAGTGAGATTTAGGTGCATCAATCCGGGAATGTGGCGGTCTGGACAGAACTAACACTCTTCCTGTGCGTTTGGAGGCAACAGCCACAAAAGCAACGGTGACCTCCAAAGCTTAACATCCCAGGGACAAAGTGACCTCCCTTCTCCCCAGCAAACTCGGCCCTGGCCGGCTGCTCCCCGCTGCCCTGGAGGCAAGGCAGGGAAGGAGGGAGGGGAAGAGCCTTCCCCTTCTCCCCGGGCTCATAACCAGCTAAGTTTTTGTCTCGTTATGCCTTTTAACACAAGTAAATCCAAATAACTGGGCAGTAATGAATTATAAATGGAACAAAAATGAATATACTATTAATATTACTCCCAGAAGGGGATAAAAGGGATCAGCAGCTTTATCCCATGGTGCAGCTGAGAACTGACACAGGCAGGCTGGGCTGACATTCAGAGGCCACTCTCTTTTCCTGAGGGAAAATAAAATCCCTGGTGAAGGCAAGGTGATATTTCCCCCACTCCTGTGGCCCTGCACTCCAGAACCCCATCTGCATTCCCGCTCAATCCCGTACGCTGTGCCTCCTTTCCCTAAACCAACTGCTCCTGAGAGGCACGATCCTAAAAGCGATGCAGAGGGGGCGCTCATGTGGTGACCGACTGAGCCCTGCCTCTGCTCCTCTGGCGAAATACGCTTGTATAAAAGAGGGAATAAATAAAACTCGGTGCTTAACAATCTCCAGGGCTTTTGGTGCTCTGGCAGCCCAACCCTGAGGAGGAGGGAAAGCAAAGGGGGAAGCACAGCATGTCCCGGCGCTGACCTTCCCTCAGCCAGGTGCCACAGGGCAGCTGTGCCTCCGATAAGGCCCCGGCATGGCCAGCGCTGCTGCCCCGCAGGAGCGACGGGAGATAAGGGCAGTGATTTCCGAATTATTTTCTACAAGCAGGTTTGAGAGAAGGGGAAGAGGTGCAGCTGCATGGCAAGGCCGTCCCTGCCTCTTCTCTCTCCCTGGAGTGGTTAAGGGGATCTGTGAGGATCACCCCTGATTTTTAACTCCACCCAGATCCAGAAAGTTGCTAAGCACCTTTCTAATCCTCAAGCACTGGGCAAAGCCAATGGAACACTTAAACTCTTTTATACATTTAAAGTGTGGATAAACTTCAGCAAGTGTTGAAATCTGGCCAGCTTCGATCCGAGGTACAGTGGGCACTTCCACAGTTTTTCACATGTTCAGCTCCAGGCCCTCTCTGGCCACAGTGCCCATGAAGCCCTGTGCAGCCCAGAGGTCACAGCACCTCTGGGACCAACCCAAGGGTTCGTCTCAACTGCAGCAACAGAAGAAGAGAAACTTTGAAGAGGGCCTACAGCAGAGTTTCTTTGGTCATCAATCTCATTGCTAATTTTGGCAAACTCCCACTTTTTTTCACTATGCAATTCTCTCCCTCTTGCTCTGGAAAAAGCCTGTAGAAACTGCCAAGAGAAAACTGCACAGAGCAAGGGAGTTGGGCAAACCAGGAGAAATATTTTCCTTTTCTCTCCCCTTCTGCAGTGCCAGTAACACCTGGTGTCACCCTGCAAGGCAGCAGGTACATGGGGACTCGGGGAATTGCTGGTGCCCAGAGGCTGTGGCAGGGCTTGATCCTGCTGCATTCAGCCAGGGCGAAGCTTTTCCTTGACATAAGGGGGCCAGCACACACCAGCACATGCAGTTCAAAAGTTTGGAAAGCAGGGGGAAGCTGTTTTCAACAGTGACTTGGCTAATTTGGGCAGAAAAGGAGGTGCTTCGTTTTTGCACATGTCTAACTGGAAGTGCTTGAAAGCGGACAGGTTTTCTTCTCAACAGGAACGTTTGGACTGAACTCAGTCCCTCCAATCCACTTCCCTCGTCTTCTTTGTCTCTCGCTTGGCACAATCGGTTTTAGCACAAATGAATCACTCCCAGGTTAATCCTCCCCACTGCCTTCCCCCTGCCCCATGGCAGAGCAGGCACGTCCAGCTCTGTGTCTCCCAGGAGATGCTGATATAAATGGTTGGATCATTGATAGTGTTTCAAGAAGAGTTAAAAAAAAAAAGAAGCAGCCTCCAGCCACGTCACATGAAGGGGTTGCAACACTTCCCAGAGCCCTTGGTGACACTAACTTTTACTAAATTTTACTATTGTGCTTATGTCACTCTTTGCCCTTACCAGGATTAGATCATTTGAAATAAGAAATTGCCATTCCTTCACCAATACTTTGGAAACAACACGAGCCTGTGCCTTCGCTCATAGCCCATGGTTTCTCTGAGAACTGGCAGATTATTTAGCAGCTACCATCAGGTCTGGGGATGCAGGCAGCACTCAACCAAACTAATGGAGGGATAAAAGCAGCCAACATAGCTCCTTTCACTGCCCAGTGATAAAGAAATACAAAGTTCACCTTTAGCGTCTAATGTACGAATTTTAAAAAAACCTCTTTAGCAGGTGCATGGATTATTTTCATGTCTGACCTTACCCACTTGAGCCTTCCTTGACACAGAAAGCCATCCCTGACCACCCGGATTTGCTCACTTCAGCATGTTCTGCTCAGCCTTTGAGCAGCCGCTCTTCTCGCAGGGGGGTGCAGTGGGGCTCGTGAACTGGTGCAGGTGCATCGTGTGAGCCCAACCAAAATAAAGTGCCTGCCTGTGACCCTTGTGGGGGGCCTTGCTCCCGAGCTCCCCTGCCCTCCCGGGGACAGGGACACCTGCACAGCGGTGGGACACTGCTCCCGCCACCACACGTGGTGACACAGCAGGAGCTCTTTGGAGCAAGGTGATTAATGGGGCTGGGGTTTAGTCCCTGTTCCCATGGGGAAAGTGCAGGCCTCGGAGAGTGCCAGGAGGAGAGCTCTGTGCCCTGAGGCTGGCAGCAGTGACAAACTGTCCTCCAGCTGCTGCCTGTAACCTGATGTCCCCCACCTGCTGCTGTCCCCAGCCTGCCAGCCCCGCTGACCCCAGGCCACTTGTCCTGGGATGGACAGGTACCCCAGGCACCAGCATCAGCTCCCCATCCCACAGCCAGGGTACCACTGTACCAGGGTACCATGGAGACTGGCCCTGCTATGGTCACCATGGAAACGCCCAGCAGTGCTCAGGTGATGCTCAAGCACTGAGGAAGTGGCAAGGGGACTGTCCTACACTGACCCCACAGAGGTGAGAGCATGACCCCGACACTGGGAAAACCAACAAAACCCAAGAAAGCATCGCAGCAGAGATGCAGAAACACCACACATCTCTTTATCCTTCCTGCTGTGCAACGTGGTCTTCCAGCAAGACTGGCAACACCTTCCAAAGAAACCCCAAGAAGAGAAAAGACAAAAAATGTGTCTTTTCCTGACACATGGAGTGGTGCCGTGAAACTTTGTCCCAGCTGCACTGGCCAGCTCCAGCTCACAACCAGCGTGGGCCTTGCAAGATGAACAAAATCCTCAGGTCTGGGTAAGTAAAAAGCTTAAAAACTGACTTTCTCCAAAGGATATGAAATTTTAATTGTTGTCGCGGCTGCTCTCACCCGCAATGTTTTGCACAGAAAAAGGGCTCGTTTCTACCACACCAGAGCGACCCAGAATTCGTGTTAGGATATGGACATGCCTGTGCACGGATGGATTTATTTACTGTTTTATGGGATGTGCACCCGGCCTCAATCGTCAGCCTGTGTCCACTTAGGTCATGGAAGAGCCAGTCAAAAATCACCAGAAAGAAAATAATTTCTGAATGCTACTTCTATTGCAGCCCCAAGAAGCCGTCTGTACACCGGGTTGGGTCAGCAGCACAATATGGCATTGCATCTCCACTGCCCTGACCACGGGGAGCGGGGGAATATCCCAGTGATTATAGCAAATCCCCAGGTGAACCATCTAGAATAACCAATTTCAATAGCGTGTCACTGTTCTGTCTCATAAAGTAGCAGCGAATGGGCTGTAAGAGGTGCAGTGGGGGGACCTGCTCGCACCAGGGCCTGCCTCGTGAGGGGTTTAATCATCAGCGTCTACACCCCTTGGTGTCCACCACCACTATCCCAATCCTTGCCTTGCTGCCTTGGTTTGCTGCTTCAGCTCAGCTACCTCCTCTTCGCTAACCTGCCGTGCTTTCAAGGAAAGCAGCATTTCTCCAAAGCAGAGGATAAAATGTTGAACTTCAGGCATTAAAACTTTGCTTTCTATTTTAATGGTTCAAAGGTTGCCTTTGCCTAAAAAATAAAATTTCACGCTCCCTGCTCTGAGCCCCCCAAAGCTGACAAAACTTGGAAGAGAGAAGGAAGTTCAGTTTTCTCCTCTCTCTCCACCCAAATGTCTTCTACTGACTGTAAAACCTATAGGGACATCCTTGCAAAATCCAACTTCAAAGCACTGGAAGCTAATATTAGCATTTTTCATAAAGTTACAATGATTGTATTGTGTTATAAAACCTTAGAAATTATTTAAAAGGGCTTTTTTTGGCCTTAATATTACAGACTAGGCAGATAATTTGCACGATTTCAAGGCTGCAGGTACAAATGCTGAGCTGACTGGCTGAACGATGATGCTGCATTGGCACCTAGGTTGGGATTATTGCTGTGACAAGCAGCCTACAGCCATGCACATTCCTGACAAATGTCACCTTGCAGAGATCCAGAGGCAGATTTTAAAAAAAAACCAAAACAACAAAAAAAACAAACCCCCAAAATTAAACTACGTTGTGTTTACAATGATGCAAAAAATCACCTTCCACAGATTTACTAAATAACTGCTCTAAGTCAGCCTAGAAAAAAAATTGGTCCCAGAACCCAAGAATCCATAGTATAGACACCTGCAATTCCTAAAAATGGCTAGAGTTCAATCTTGATGAGAGCGCATATAGGATTTCTGCAAACGAAAATAATACACCCCCCAAAAAACCCTCTAAACACTAAACCCCAATATTAATATTTTAAAAGAGTGGAAATACTGGGAGTTTTTAATGTTTTTACAGTGCAGTGTGATACTTCCTCAATTATGTGACTAATGAAAAATAGTTTAGCTTAAAAAAAGGAGCTGGTACAGCCTCTGCACTCAGAACTTTTACTACCTACAGAGAGGGTTTAATTACAAAGGTCTTGTCCACAAGGTCAGGAAGAAGAAAACTAAAGGCAGTCTGATCCTGATTTACTGTGACTCCCTATCCCCACTCCCATACTGCTAAAGGTGCTTTTCCATTGTAACATAATTTATATTCACTTTGAAGATACTTCACGGGGCATAGGGAGATGTGGGCTCTGCTGAGGATGACACGAGCAAATTCTAACTCCAAGGATTTAGCTAGCCTGGGATAAAGGAGCTGTGTTATCAGCTGAAATCAGATCCGGAATGCTGCCCTGTACCTTGCTGGCTTTTTTGAGGGCAGGTTGAAATGCCAAAGCACAGCTTTGGTCAAGGAAGAGGGTCCAACACCTCCTGGGTGGCCCTTGGCCGAAGCAGTGCTCCCACAGACATACTTTCACACAGGTCTTGTTTTGGAAAAGTCACTACAAGGCAGGTGTTCCATTTTTCTATGGGACTGGGGAGTCAGGAAGGAGAAATTCTCCAAAGCAATATAATCAGAGAGAAAAAAAAAAAGGCCTTAAAGAGGAAACAGGCTGTGGCTACAGGAAAGCATATTTCTTTAAAAACACCTCAGGAAGTTATGTTACTTTAAATTTTTCAGCTGCCGCCCTCTGAAGAAGCACACGTTCCACTTTATCATGCAAAGGAAAGAGAAAACGGAGCACCATAAATCGGAGTTGTGCTTACAGAGAAGGTGCTGTTTATCTGTCTGATATTTAGACTGACCTTTGCTGGGTTGTGGAGTTTGTCTGTCTGCAAATCCTCAAATCTCAAACAGAGAACACTGCCGAGAACCAACTGACCCGTGGGGGGATGAAATATTATCTCCTCCTCTGTATACAACTTTTTCCCCGGGAGCCTCAGCAGCGCCAGGGCTTTATCTCCAGCCTCTGGCAGGACTGGGAGGCTGCAGGGCACCCCTTGTGCCAGCACCACAGCCTGCTTTGTGCCTGGGCTCCTCACTCTCATCTGATCAGCGGACACAAAACCTGCCAGAACCTCACCCCAGCCCCAGTTTGTCCCTTCTGGTTTGTCCCCAGTCCCATCACCCATTTCTGCTCCTGCCACTTGCACACGGTGTCAAAACCTGGGCAAAGCCCCACAGGGGGAATCTCAGAAGCGAACACATCCCAGCTGCTCTTTGTTTTCCCAGTGCTGCTCCGCTCCCTCCTTAAAACACTGGAGTGGTTTCTTTTAAATCATCCCTTGGAAGATAATCACGCAACAGAGATGGCATCGGCGCTACTTTTGTTATCCCGAGGAAAATGTATTGCTGTGTTTTTGCCAACCATCTCCATTGCCAGTGCTTAAGATTCAGTGCTGGAGCTCGTGCCTTCCCCTTGCTTAGCCTTCCAAAGCCTTTTGCAAACATTTAAATAAACAGCCCTAGGAAGTAAGTATTAATAAATACATTTTACAGGGGCTGATTTAGTCCAGCCAGTAGGAGTTATGCACACACGAATTAGTAGCAGACTCCGAAAAGCAGTCCCTGTGCCTCGAGTCCAAGTGCTGCCAGACAAAAGCTGGCTACAGTCACTTCCCCGGCATCCCAGAAAAATAGACTCTCACTCCACCAGCCAGTCCTCTTGCAAACTTCTTTCAAGAACCTGAGTTCCCACGAAATAGTGAGGTTCACCAAAGTGGGCTGAAATCAGTCCTACTTTAATTTCCATCCACCTCTCCAGGAAGCCCTTTCCAGTTCAACATCCCCGGTCCTTCCCTCCAGCCACAGGAGGAATCCCCTAATGAGTTAACGCTAAACAAAGCAACAGGCAAGATTTGTGAATGAACAGGCCAGAGGACTGTCAGGCCAATCTTCTCACAATGATGGCTTATTCACAAAAACTGGGCTTTGAACAACCTAATTAGGACTAGGAATACATCATCTGGACAGTACTGAGAAAAGTGAAATATGTTGCAATTGCCAATGCTCGCTCTATTGTTTCCAATATCAGCTGAGCAGCCAAGGAAACCTCCTTCTTTGAGCAGGAAAAGGGCACAGCAGGCTCCGGGTGCCTCTGTTTGTACAATCTGAGGACACTCCAGTGAAAACCCCAGGCTGAGGAGCAGCAGCTGGGCTCTTTTCCCTTTTCCTCGGTGTTACAAACCAGCCCATGTGTGATAGCCCCATCCACCAAGACCAGAGCCAGCTCTGGTGATGGCCACAGCAGTCACTCCACTGCCCAGAGCTAAAGTCCGGTACTGAAACTTGGCCTTACACCCCCTCTAAAGGTGCGTTTGGGGGGCACAGCACCTGCAGGCAGCAGTGACCCAACCACCCTTCAGTGCTGGCTGAATCCCACTGGCTGACACTCCATGCTGAGGGCACTGCAGGGCTTTGAGGGGGTTGTCACTTGCCCTGTAGAAAGGAGGGAGTGATTTCATCTATTTCCACACAAACGACAGAGCTGGGCACCTGTCCTTTCCCACAGAGGCTGTCCCTACCCACATCTCCACCTGTGGCCTCCCTGCCACCAGCCAAAAGGTGACATGGCAAAGCCCAGGCGCGAGCTGGAAGAGTTAATCCTCCAGCATTTAAGCACAGATGGAGCCAGGGAAGACCTTCCTTCTTTAAAAGTACAACTGTTGTTCGGTTTCCCTCAGGTACAGATTCATTAGCTCTTGACTGGCTCTCCTGCCTTGCTGACTACTTGTGGAAAAAGCCATTTACCCTGGTGAATGTCAAGGTTAGTTCAAACCATCCCTGTCATCAGTCTCTCTGGCAGAAGGTCAGGGAGAAGCTTTCCTCAAATGGGCAGCATCAAACAAAGCAGAGGCTGACTTAACTCACCTAAGGAAAGGAGACCTTCTCTGCTAGGCAATAAACACTTCCCTGAGTGAGGAGGACAGGAGATTAACCCCTCTCTCTCTCCCCAGCTCCTGTGGGGCTGCCTTCAGGTAGCCACCTCCATGCCCATGGGGCTGATCACATCCTCATCTCCCCTTGCTGGCGAAAACCGCCTGGGCACACCAAACCTTCCAGGGAAGACTCAGCCTCCAAAGATGTTATCCCAGCAAGAGCTCATGTCCCTTTTCTTTAATTATTACTATTCCTTTAGACTTTTAGATTAATTCTTACACCTGCAGCACCACGAGCCTCCTCATTAGGTCACATGGGAAGCATTATAGCACATCACTAAACAATAACTGCCCATTTAATGCCTGTTAGCTTGGGCTCCTACAGAACACCATGTGATGTCCGAGGTGGTGGGAAGCCCCTCCATATATGCAAAGAGAGGCACACGTGGTACTTAATGAAAAAGGAAAAAAAAAAAAGGAAAAAAAATCCTGCCAAGCCTCTATACCCTTTTGTGTGCTGCGAGTGAGCTGGCTCAAAGGATAATTAATGTGAAAAGGAAATATTTTTGGAGGTAACACTTTTGATAAGAATACCATGGGTAAATTACAGGAAAACTCTCTGGCACCTGGAATGGGTTTCATCCACAGGGCTTTAGCATAAGAAAATGAATGGGAGAACAAGAGAGGAAACTTTCGGTGCTCCTGTCATGCTCTCCCATTCACATGGGAAGAATTAGAGGAATTTTTCAGCAGGAGGGGATAGTGGTAAATTATAAATGGCCTCATCACAGAAAAATACTGAGGTTTTGAACACTCAATCTTGTGGCATTACCAGCTTGCTCCTAGGGTTTCACTCTCTACCCTCTCCTAGGCCTGGACATGTGGGCCAGCTCTGAGAGTCCCATGCAGAGAGCCACCTCTGCCACCCTGATGCCCATCTGAGGGGCTGGGACCAAAGGGAAGCAGAAAGAATGGACATGACCTCGTTGCAAAAGCACAAGGCAGAGCACACCTGTGGCAAACAGACGCTGCAAGGAAGAATAAAGATTAAGGAAATAAAGTGTTTGCTGTCTTACAGCATTTCTCAGCTGAGAGACCAAGAGCTTCCTGTAAAAAGCTTATTAGGAATCTTAACACAGAAGGAAAAAGTGCTGCAATTATGAAGCTTCAACTCAAAATCTTTTTGGAGATCGTAGTAGCTTTTGAATTCTCTCTTTCACCTATAAGGCACCAGAGAAGTTTGTTCTGAGAGTTCTGGTGCAGGAGAGCTCTCCTGTAAAGCAGTACTCACCTACAGTCAATTAGACATTAGCCGGTGCTTTGAAGTTTAGAGACTCTGAAATTCTTCAAAGAAGGTCTATTTTGAACCAGTATTTCAGCCGAGGTCAAACATGGCACCCAGACCTCGCTTCAGACTTCTCTGCCCTTGCGACAACAAACATGGCTTGTGGTATTTCTAATTTGTGGAGGTTTCTGAGAGATGAGCAGATCAAAAATGTAAATGGCTTCAGCCCTCGGGTCAAGCAGGCAATCTGTGCCAGCGTGTGAAGGAAATGAGTATGACAGTTCACAAAATGTTGCTTCCAGGAATAGGAGCTCTCAATTTCCTAATAAGCTAATGGTGGGCTTAAAGAGGACGCTCCGAATCCCTGTCTCCCTCTGAATTTCCTCTGGGTTGCAGCTGGAGAGCAGACCCTGGGCCTGTCAGAAGACAGATCTGTCTACTGGAGGGCCCAGGCTTGGACCCAACTTTTGGTTACCACATGTTTCAGCATCTGCCTGACTCGCCAGGGTCAGGATTCAAAGGAGCCTATGCCTTTTACCCCTGTGCAAATGAGTCCTGCAAAAAACCCTTCCCCGCTTTTATTGTCTGCAAGACTCCTTTCCACACTAATTCTGCACTTGTAACACACTCCTGCAAAATGAAGCCAGAGATGTACAAGGCCTGTCCTGTCTGCTTCCATTACGGATGGGGAGCATTCCTATCAGTTTGAAAGTAGGTCGAGGCCTTTTCATGTTCATTCA
This sequence comes from Melanocharis versteri, assembly GCA_013397845.1. Classification (NCBI taxonomy): domain Eukaryota; kingdom Metazoa; phylum Chordata; class Aves; order Passeriformes; family Melanocharitidae; genus Melanocharis; species Melanocharis versteri. Next base: position 367,919 of record VZTG01009760.1, on the reverse strand, counting down.
GTTTTCAGGTTTCATTTTTACACACATTCATGTATTATAGGTGGGGCTGATGGCACTGTCTATTACTAAGGTTGTATGACACTTCCCATTATAAGAGACCATTTCATTTGCTTATAACTTCACCAAACTCAAACCAGACTTTTTCTGTAATTGTGGCTTCCAGCTGCTGGAAGAGGGGCCTTGGAGAGAACAACAGGAATCATTTTTCCCTGGGTATCTCCAGGTCTCGGAGACATGGAAAAGGAAACAACTTCATTTAATGGGGGGAGAAGAGGACACGTGAGGAAGACTGTGAGGATGGAAAGAAATCCATGGGATAACAGGTCAAACAAAATTGAAATATGGGATGGGAAAGATGGGTTACAGCTGGCCTTGCTTGGGTGGACACAAACTGCAGAGAGGAGCCAGTGCTAAATGATGAGGGGAAGAGTAAGGCTGTTTGGGCTAAGTCACGAGATAAAAACACTTGTAGGAAGAAAAATAATAACAGTTTAAAAAAAAGAGACCCTGTGCCTGGGCAAGCAATGAGACTGGGAGTCAGCTGATGGCAGCAAAACAGTGGAGCTGGACAAGGACATGATGGTGGGGCAGGCTGGGTGAGGAAGCAGGAACACAATCCAACTGAAGGGTCGGTGCAGAAGGTCACTGAATCACACCAGTTGGTCTGTGTCAATAGGAAAATGTCAGGGATGTCCCACAGTAAAGGAAGAACTTTGAATGAACTTCCCAACCTATCCTGGAAAAATGAAGACAGTACAAAGCTGAGTTCAACAGACACGGAGTCTCCTTTGCTTAGAAACAGGCACTCCTTGTGCTCATCAGCAGGGGGAAAGAGAGGTCTTTCAGCCCCCTTATCCCAAAACAGCATCAACTTCTGCCACTGCTTCCAGCATAAACACTGGGCATGAGGGGAAAAAATCATAAAATGATCACTAAGATTAAAAAATAATGCACTGGCAAAGACTACCTGAGTGGTGAGAGGAAAGAGCCACCGAAGGAAGCCAGCCAAGCAGTCACGGGCAAGTGCTCCCTTTGAGTCTCCCTGTGTCCCTGGAAAGATGAGAACTGAGGTGCCCCAAACCCCTAGTGAACTCTGTAAATACAAGTTGTATCTTCCCTATATTTCCTGACATAATTCTTAGGAACTACTTGCATATCCTGAGATGTACAGAAAAAAAAAAAAATTAAGTGAGATCATGAGGTAAAATTAGACTAGGTGCAGATGGGAAAAGGTTAAAACTACTCTTTGCCTCCGTGCTCGGAGCCGGGAGGCGCGAGAGCATCTCACGGTAGGAACGCACCACTGCGGAGATAATTTGTGTCAAACTGAAGCTCTGCATTGACAGATAGCTAAGTACAATAACAATTATAATAATAAAAGCCAGGCCCCAGCACACGCTGCGTGCACGGACATTTCTTGCCCTTGAAAATAGCAAGGGAATGGTGGAGCTCTGTGTAATCATCACTTAGTAAGCTAAAAAAATGCATCAGCTGAAAACGCGTGTGTGTTTCCAGATGAATTGAAGAGAGGAGTTTGCTGATGCAAAATCTTAAACACAGGTTTGAAATGGCAGATACACTGTAATGCACTGGAAGGTGCCACAGTGGTTTTGCAAAAGTAACAAAATGGAAGGATCCACGCATTGTAGAGAACTGGACATCACTTTAAAGTTCTCCTTAACCAAGTATACTAATAATGCTGCAGGTCTGAGGTTCTGCTTCTCTTGCTGGTGACTGATTGCTGACAATTGCTCTGGACCACACTCATGCCCCAGAGCTTGAGGCAGACCTCAGGAGCACTGAGTCACCACATTCCTCTGACACACTGGGTAATGGAAATGGGGAAAGGGTGGAATCTAAATCCAAAACCACCGCCCAAAAAAAAAAAACAACCCCAAAAAACCAACAACAAAAAAGCCTCACAAAAAGTAGGGTTTGGAAGGGAAATAAAAATTATTCCTGAGGTTTTAAAACAACCTCCAACTACAAGTGGCTTGGGTGAAGTCTTCCTGTGGACAGACTGTTCTACACCTCCATATTTGTTCTTGCATCTTTCTTTGGTGCATCTGGTGTGGACTAAATTCAGTGCCCATCTGACGCAGCGTGGCAAACCGTACACAGTAACAAACCCAAAAGTCACATTGTTCCTTCAGCTGTCGCTCCCCAAAGGGCAGCAGATGAAAGTTGCACCCTCTGTCCCAGTGGTGGGCGTTTGTGAATCTGGGATTCTACAGCTCCTGGGCTGAAACTTGGATTGTGGCTAGAGGTGAGCATGGCTACAACATACCAATATGTCATAAATCTTCTAGGAGAAAAAAACCTAAGATTGCATACAAAAGGAGAAATAATTAAAGAAAGTCGATTTAAATCAAGTTCTTAAAACTTAGGAAACACCAAACTGAAAGTTGCCTGGTCAACTTTAATTTAGGCTCCTTCCTGGTACAATGGAATTTTGATTCAGTCTTTAATTACACAATCACTTAATGTTTGTTTCACAAGATCATTTCCTCATTCAGTGCAAAGCAGTTGCCCAGGCAACCTTCATCTTTGCATTTTCAAATTTTGAGTGCTCAATTCAACAGTCTTTAGGAAAAAAAAAAAGGAACATTTGTATGGAGTAACTGTGGACCTGGTCTAGGTGGTTTCCTTGGGGACATGTGGTGCTTCTCCGAGAGGAGTGAAGTTCTCTGAGAGAGTGAACGTTTTTTCCACAATACTTGTTCTGGCAGCAATCGCTGCTCCCCTTCCCCAGCCAAAACAAGACTGTGGGTGGCAAGTACTGCTCCTCTCCCGAGGTCCATCACGACAGGGAGCAATCCTGAGCTCTCAAAAGATGCTCAGGCCCTCTCCAAAGGCATGCAGCCGGCCTCCAACCAACAGGCTGACGCCTGGTTTAGGCTCTGGGGTGATTCCCAGCTGCCAGCACTCACACCCGGCATGGGCAGGACGGCGGAGAGTGAGATATGCTTTTGGCTATCACAGCACTCTGTTAGTTACTGTTCCACCCTGGCCCCCAATTAACTCCCTGCTCCAGCCTCAAATCAATTAGGTTTATGCCCCTGCCCAGTTCTCAGTGTGCTCCAGTCTCACATCAATTCTGCCTGCAGTGATTTAACAGTGATTTAGCCCCTGTCTCAAACGTACCACTTACCCCCCATGACATTGCAATCGTTCTACATTTATTTTCTCCTCTTTTTCATGCTTCTCCCCGCCCCTCCTCAATATGGGAAATTTGTCAAAGCACACCTTTTGCCTGGAGTTGTTTTGCTTTCACAAATTAGCACTTTCCAGTAACAAAATGGTTTGCCTAAAAAGAAAAAAAAAAAGGGGAAAAAAAAATATGTCCACACAGCCTCTGGTGAGAACTCTGTGGCCTCGGCTGATGGTTTCTTTCTCTGGCAACCTTTAGCTTCTACACTTCTCTTTAGCTCTCCTGGCTTCCTTTTGAGGACTTCAATATCAGTGAAGCCAGCAGCTGCTGTGTGTTCTTATGATGCTCATTCCATATCTTTTATTTGGGGAATGCCTTTGAAAGGCTTCATTCTTCCAAGTGTGCTCTTCTTGTGCACCCCGAGTGGACCTTCCATGGACAGGAATTCAAATCTGAATGACTATGGCCAAAAAGGGCTCATTTTCAGTCCAGTAGGACAAGGTGAAACAAAGCTCCAGCCTTGCTGGAAGGAACAGCACTGGTACTGGGCCCCATGGTGCACTTTGGTGTGTTGGGAAGGTGGAGGCATTAGTGTTGGGGTTTGGGATGGATCTTAGAGTTTAAAATGGGAGCTCATTCCCATTACTCACACACACACACATAAAATCCAACAAACAAAACAAACCCCAAAAAAAGGGAAAAATAAACTTTTCTATTCTAAGCCTTGTTTCAGTACCAATTAGTATTTCCAGCACCGCCCCGCCCCCGCCATGCCGGGTAGAGAAGGCAAACAGGGATTATTCCTATTCCCCATTACACAGCCAGAGCATCCAAGCCACCAAACAGCCACAGTCAGCAGCTCTTTCCTGTCACTCCTCACCGGGCAGGAAGGTTTGATCCCGCTCCACTCAGCCCTCAGGGAGTTCTCCCACTGATTTTGGTGGGCACCAGCTTTGGCCTGCAATAAGCTGCCCCTCAGCAGTGTGGGACACCCGGAGCCGAGGGCTGGGCTGAGATGGCAGCTCGAGGCCTGCCTGGCTGCAGGTGACACCGCGATGGACAGGTGCCAGCCCCGCAGTGCCGGCAGCGAGCGCGGCTTCGCTCCTTCGCAGTTGCACAGATTTAGCCTAAGCTCAGCTCCTCTGGTCCTCCCAGCCCGCCTGCTTCCGGAAGCTGGAGATATTGTATTTCAGGGTGCTAAAACGTTTGTATATCCCTGCCTTATAAAACATGCAAAAATGCCATCTGCAGTTAGCATGACTAACTCCAAGCACGCAGTCCTACTACAGAGCCCCTCGCAGCTTTCTTCCTTTCATTGCTAAACACTTTTCAAGAAGGAAAGAAAAAATCCATTTTTAGTGCTAATGCCACCTGCAGGTTGAAGAAAAACAGTTGCAAGATCCCTGAAAACTGAACAAACATGCCTTTCCCCCCACCCCCAGTTCCCTATCTAACCACAAGGAATGTTCCTGTGCAACTGCACCTTTTTCTGGACGGAAATGACTTTGTCCGTTGGAAAAGTGACCTTTTCTCACTCTCAGATAACACAGCTTGTTTTATCTGCTAGTGGAAACTTCCACCTGGCTGGTTTCTAGTGGTTTGTGGGGAGCCTAAAATCAAATACCCGTCTGCAAATTTTTCTGATGTTGCTTCTGTAACTGCTCCTGGTTCCCCTGCCCTGATGGGATGTGGGATCTCAATGGCCAATGATCCATCCCCAAGAAGGCTAATTCAGATGGACACTCAAATATGTATTTATCCACCTGCCAAAAACTGGCTGGAGATGCTTCATGCTGTATTTGAACACTAAATGCAAACACTGCTGTTGGATGCACAGCCCCCATCCCTGACTGACATGGCTGGATGCTCCAAACATGAACCTGGGAGCTGCCAACTCCTTATTTCGACGCTGAATGCCTTCACTGTGGTGCTTTCAAGCCTCATCTCAGTTCTTTAAAGTGGGATTAGTGACCCCAGCTGGATTTCCATGAGGAAGAACCACCTTGCTCTGAGGAAGAAACTAACCCTAAACACACCAGGCCAGGCTCTGTTATTTAGCACCACATTAGTGCCACCAGCAGGACCGTCAGTGGCTGCTACCTGCAGGGACCAGTTGTGCCATACATTTTTCCCTCCTTGGAGACCCATCCACGTGTTTTCATCCCAGGTCCAGGCAGCACAGCTCTGACACCAGCTCTTCCCCTCCAAACACTGCTGCTGGGAACATCACCACTACCACTGGTTCATCATTTTCGTTGGTGGTACATTTTCAGTCACGCCACGGACCCTGCTCTCAGTCCTACAGTGATTTTTCCTGCTGTGTGAATTCTATCTGGGAAGCAGCAAGCAGAGCTGGAACAGTCAAGCGTGTTTGACTTTGCCCTCACCCCAAAAAGGGCATCTTGGACCTACATTTTGTAACCATTGGACTTAAGCACACGAGACTGCGCAACCCCTGACACGGAGTAACTCGGAATATGATGACATAACGTTATAAGAACAGACAGAAATAATGTGGAAAAGCCCTTTCTGGCTCTAATAGGCAGCTGGTGACACAGGTGAAACACCTACTGTACCACTTAATAAAATTATTTTAATTTAGAATGGGAATGAAGAAATGGAGCCAATTACCTTAGTGGATCTGACAGGCAACCCTAAATGGATCCTTGGTTTGGGCCATTTTTATCCCTATGAATAATGATAAAATGACTCAGAAGAGATGCCTGAGGAAACACTGCGCGCTCCCAGCCCAGATAATATTAATAAGGCAGGCTCCCAGCTGCAGAGAAAGAAACCCGAACAAATCACCGTGTTTTCACTTGTGCCCCCTTTTCTTTGACCGAATTAGAGGAGAGGCGGGTGAGGAGGGAAGGGGAAGGGGTGAGGATGGGGGGGACTGCCTGCCCTCCCACACCTGAGCATATGAAAATGTCCCTGTCACCTCCAGGCACGCTCCAGAAGGAGTTTGCAGCATTTCCGTGGGCAGAAATAATATTTGTGGCTGCACTTAGCTGGGTTAAATAAAAAGTTTCAGGGCAAGGAAATGCTGCTGCCATAGGGTGTGGAGGGACTGTCAGTCAGGAGCAGGGAGGAACACTGTTCCTCCCCCCCCCACCCCATGATAAATAATAAATATTTGTGGAGGGTGCAAGTACAGGAGGGATTTGCCACCCCCATGGATGGGTCCAGGCACTGGACCGGGTGGACAAATGGTCTGTTCCAGTATGGCAACTCCTATTTTCCTGGGAAAATACAGATTTCATGGTGCAAGATCAGTTCTGTCAGATTAAATCAAAATGCAATAATCACTGAGCAATTGCCATCTGATATCTAAATACCCCCACCAGCCTTATCCTACTACTAATTTTAAAACAGACACCTCAGAGAAGGAGGATTTTTTTTTCCCAGGGAGAGGAATAAAAATCCTCTGAAGTGATAAAAATTAATCTCAATTCATGTTAGTTTCAGTGACAGCGATTGTACCAGGCACACAGACTGTCCGGCAGTATTTCTGGGATGAATTCTGCTTCTTAAAATAAGACAGAGGAGCCTGAGAGATGTTGTTTTGTAGGAAGAATTCCCCCCCTGCCTTCTCCAAAAAAATCATCTTCCACTGCAACTTCTGGGCAGAGAGGCCACAGGAACCTCTGTGCCTTTAAGACCAGATGTAACTTGCAGATCAAAAGGGCACAGCATTCGCCCATGTCATTGTCCCCTGAAAGATCAAAACCTCATTATATACTTGGTGCATATCTGTTCTTTTAAAGGAGTTTACATATTTCTCCTCTTTTTTTATTTTATTTTTTTATTTTATTTTTCTGACAGCTCCCACCACTTCTCCTTTTCTCCATCTATTCTTATCACTTTCGAATTACAGAGATCTATTTTCAGATGAACGCGCTGAACAAAACCTTCATCTGGTTATTTTTTTTTCCCCCTCCTCTCTCTCTTTTTTTTCCCCCTCTTTTTTCCTTTCTTTTTTTTTTTTTTTTATTTCCCAACATGGCGGTACGTGCTTATGCCCGCTATCTGCATAAGTCTTTTGTGTATTGCTAATGGAGTGCTGGAATTGTGGCAGCTCTGAGCAGGGAATACATGTGAGCAACAATATGCTGACAGACCCCTCGGTGGAATCTAATCTGTTCCAGCTCATGCACTCCTCAGAAACTATTTAACTTTCATTAAACTGTGTTTGATATCAGCTAAATAGAATGCATACGGCACCAATATAGCTCATATGGTCTCATTCATTCGATCACAGCAGTGCTTTTTTCTTATATTTTCCCCCCACTTGTGTCAGTACCCAGTATAGCTGGGTAAATAGGAGACCTTTGAAGATATAGTTAGTACTCAGATTTCTTTATTCTTTTGTGCTGGTTTCTTAGTGTTGAAACAGTGATTCATGTATGTCTCAGACAGCCTCCATTAATTTCATGTAATGTAGCTTTTATCTCGTAGCTGGGACAACTATCTCCAGCGCTGTCTCCCTATAGCATCTCTGGCGCAGCAGCCCCTCTGCCTTCCCACCCCCCC
>VZTG01009760.1:348408-360167 GCA_013397845.1 Melanocharis versteri | reverse complement strand
GCAGCGGCTGGATAACAGTTTTTTTAACCTATTCACAGCGCACTAATTTGATTATGAATGCAGCACAGTAGGAGCATGCAGCTTCTGGGGAGCGGGAGGAGGGGACAACGGGCACTGGATTTACAAGCCGGGGCCGTTCAAAAGTTTGAACGGTCAAATGCACCTTAAAAAAAAAAAAAAATTAAAAAAATTATCAAGACCTAAATCTCTCCCCAACGGTCAGAAACCCGAAAAAAAATTTACAAAAGCTCCCCAATGCCAAACTAGCCAGCCCTTCAAACCAAAAGAGAGCTGCAGTGAGTGTACTACCACCACAAATAAACACCGTGAGTCCATTTGTAAATAAAAAGATAAAAAAGCTGTTTTGCTTCTTTTTTTTCCCTCTTTTTTTTTTTTTTTTTCCTTTTTAANTTTTTTTTTTTTTTTTTTGCCTCTTGAATGATCCAAATGCATTAAAGACTTCTTCACCTTACAAGGAGGATAGAAGAGAGAAAGCAACATCAACCTGATTGGGAAAAGTGAAAGCGATTACCTTACGCTTTCTTTCAAGATTTTTTTCCAATTACGTTTTATTAAGTCCAAAGGAATAATCACAATTTTTGTTATATATTGCTTAAGAGAAACAACATGGGGTCCTTTGGTAGAGGGAACCCAATTATTTGGGATATTATTTTGCGAAACCTTTTCATTTTATTAGTATACCAGAGGGTTTTCACATTCGCCAGGCTAAGTCCTAACTATTATTACTTTTTGGGAAGAAGTGTCTCACCGGGGCAATTAATTCTGTACATTAACACCAGTCGCTGCTGTGTCACACGTTTTAAACCGGAGAAGGAACGCGAGCTCCTCGTGCGATTTATCATCCAGTTCATAACGGGGTCACCGATGCCAGCCCAGGTAATACAAAATGAGCTTTTTTTAGGGGAGATTTTGCTGTGCAGCAACTTTGCAAAGTTCTGGGCTGCACCGAGTTTGCCGGCGCTCTGAGCGCAAGCCCTGGGTCTCCAGGCAGCGTTACAGCAGCGGCTGCCAAAGGCAGAGTACAAACGTGCCCTATCTGCTCCCTGGAAATCAAATCCTACTGCAGCAGCTTCGCTCCCGAGCCCGCAGAGGCTGCACAGGGAAGGGCTCGCTGCTACCCAGCCAAAAGGCTGATCCAAAAAATTATGGAGATAAGCTTATTGACATTTTTACTGTACGTTATTAATCTTATTAATAGCGTTAACAAAGGCTAATTGAAAATGCATCATCTATAATCACGTCAGTCTTCGGTTTAGGGCATTTTTGTCAAAGTAAACCGGAGAGGAGAATTCACACTCTGCTGTTGTTTGCCCCCAGTTTTGGGGAGGCAGGAAGGAGGATGGGCTGATTTCACTCAGCTCCACACAGCCCCAGGTCAGAGGCAGTGAAATTAACGGCTGTGGTTTCCGGCACCATGAGCCCAGAGATAAAACCAGCTTTAAGTTTAGCACTGCAGGGTGAGCACGCATGGGGCCAGGGTGGCAGAGGCAATGCTTGCCCCCTTTCTGTTGCAGCCAACATGGGACCCTGGTCCTGGCACCTCTGCTACAGGTACCAGCAACAGGCATTGCCTGTCCTGATGCTTTTCCATTCAAAAAACAGGCCATGACAAAAATACTCTTGTAGGACAAGGGACCAGCAGACACATGGGGAGCAAAGATGCTTCACTCTCCAGCAAGCGACAGGAAACCCCAAAGAGCAGCTTTTGCACCTCCTGACATGGTGCCAGCATGATCCCACAGCCACACACAGCCCAAGCGGCCACTGAAAGACTCCACTGCAGAGATCCCTCATCTCACCAGGAGGAAAAGTGCCACCGGTGTCATTGCAGCATCTCCCCATTTTCCCTGTCGCAAGGCCACCTCAAAATAACGTCACCTCATTTTCTTCCAAACTAGAGGCAGCACACCCCTGACCTGTGCTGTGGCCACCCTGCAGGGTTCCAGGCACGCTGGGCATCCCCATAGCACCGGGAAGGGTGTTGGGTATGGATTGTCCCCTGGCACCGGGAAGGGTGTTGGGTATGGATTGTCCCCTGGCACAGGGAAGGGTGCTGGGTATGGATTGTCCCTTGCTCTGCTCGCCCAGGAGCTGCACCACAGCTGGGCACTCAGAGCTGCAGTGCTACTCCTCCTGTGGATGCTCCACATTATTTTTCCTCTTCTTTGGGACAGATGGGGAAGCGCCACTGATCCGCCTGGTACAAAGTGACAACTTTCACGTCATGCAAGTTCAAGATCTTTGCAAAACCCACACATCAGACCCCTCCCTGGGACAGGGGCAAAGACAGCATTGGCCACAACCATGCTTTGCAGCCTAGAAGAGTTCAACTCTCAAAGCCAGAACAGAGCCTGCAGCAATGCATTAGCCCCCCCACATCCATTTTTAAAAAAATTATTTTAAGTTTTCTGCAATATCCACGCTCCTGTGCACTGCTGCCAACGACAAACAGAAGAACTGGGAGGAGAGCTAAGGCCGGAGCGGCAGGGAATCGCTGGAACACCAGAGAGCAGCCGCCCGAGTGCTGTGCAGCCAGGTAGAGCTGAGAGAGGCATCTCTGATTCATAATCTGCGCTCAGCACTTCTCCTGTGCTCTAATGAAAACCGTGGCATATTGGTTGCTCTCGCTGCCAAGTGATATGGCCATGCCCTCTCCACAGTATCCAGCTACAAACACGCTTGATGGGCGCTCTCCGGGGGGACTGCCTGCGCTGGTTTTACATTGCTAACATATGTAGGTACACCTGAAAGCTGCAGCCTGCCACTTCTCGTGGACCTCGCTGGGGTACCTTTGCTCTTTTGCCACCAAGGGTTAATTTTCTAATGGCTGCTTTGCTGCTGAAGCTGGCCAAGTTTTTCATCGCCTGCAGAGCACCACAAGCTGTGATTTGGAGCCAGAAAACACCATTAATTTTCTAAATAGGAAGGATCACATATGTAAACTGTCTGGGTCTATAACCAGTTGGGCAGGTAGAAGGCAAAGAGAAGGAAAGTGGATTTTTTTTTTTTTTAAACACCAGAGCAAAATAAATCCAAGGCTGCTGGCTGCACTGAAGTTTCTTGGCAAAGCTGGGCTCCCCCTTGCATTCCCCCATGCCCCCACCACACACACACTCTCAGCATCACCCATGGCAGTGCTCGTTTTTACTGGAAAAGGTCAGCTTGATGATTTATTGAACAGTTATTGAAGTTTTTTTACATGACGCCGTATGGAAGAGTTTCTGGAAAATTCAAGGAACCGGCTCATTGTTCGTATCAGAACCAGGCCGGCAGCCTTCCCACACCAGCATGGCCTAATCCTGCCCCATAAGTGTCACTGCAAGCACCCATTTGTGCCGATGGAGGTGGCGGGCGGCCTTGGAATTCAGCTGGAGCAGAGGGCTGCAACAGTGGCATCCAGTGTTTGCTCCCCAGACCACCCTCCTTCCAAACATCCACCGCACCGATGCCACAGGGATGCCTGGTTTCTTTCAGCCAGGACAAAAACAACCTTCTGGTGGTGCAGAAGGAAGAAATGGGGCTCCAGCGGCTCTCCTGCCCTTGGGTGCAGCTGCTCACACCCCCTCTGGCCACTGGCCGTGCCTCAATTTCTCTCTGTACAAGCTGGTGTGCAGATACTGACCACAGAGGGGTGCTCTGGGTCTTAATTAATTAATTAACACCTTGTGCAAGGCACTTGGAAGGTCTTTGGTAGAGGGGACTACCTAAGTTCATATTATCAAGTGGCTTAAAAGGCCCAAAAAAAAAAGTTTAATCCGTTTTTTCCCCAAGTCTTTCATGCAACATTTGGCACTGCGCAATTCAGCTTTTCAGCTTTTTCGCGCCCCTCCACAAATACTTTGGAGCTGCCTTCTCCTCCCTTTGTGAGCTGAAAAGGGCAGGACCGAGGGCTCCCTCGACTGCCAACCAGCACCAGCTCAGCCACAGCACCACCCGAATCACAGGGGACACCCCAGCGCCCCAGAGCAGAACAAACCCTCGAGCTGAGAACCAGGGCAGACGAATTAATTTTTTTCCAAGTTACTCGATACAGCAACGACACGAAGAAACACGGGGGTTTTTTGCTTTCAGGTGCTGTGTAAATACCGAGGCAATCATAGGCTGCTTGCAGCTGTGATTGCACCGTGACTTCCCAAGGCCTGATCCTGCACTTATTCCCCACTGCAGCAGTCATCCCAAGCAGATGCAAGAACCACTGCAGGATCAGGTCCTTAATTAGTTCAATATTCTCCCCCCACCCTCTGCCTTTTACCACTTTCCCTCCCAAGGAAGAGTATTATTCATTAAGGGCTGAGCAGAGCCCACCGGAGCTCATTTTAGCTGAGCTCTCCCTATGATCTTCCCAAGCCTTTAGCAGGGAGCGAGCCTTGGACTCTCTTTCATGGGCTGCGTTGTGACCTGGCTTCAAAGTGTGCAAAGAGGTTCCACGGCTCCCTTTGTGCAGCACAGTCTCTTAATTGCACTTTTAAACACAGTGTAATTTTTGTAATTAACATTATGGTTTCAGAGGGCAGAGAAGCCTGCACTATGCTAATTACAAACTGGAGTAGTCAGAGTAGAAATCCAAGGCTCCGGTTGCTGGGGCCGAATGCAGTTTTTATGAAGGATTTCAAAGCTCCTCCGTGGGCTCTGTGTTCTGAGTTATCATTAGCATTTGATAACATAAAGAATTTTTATAACATGTGACAGATTTCAGTGTGAAGATTTCACCTGATAACTGGAAAATTTACATAAAGACCTTCATTAGCTCTCTGCTCACATTACTGCGAGCAGAAGAACTACAGCGCGCTGTCTCCCTGCAAGATGGGGCTTGGGAGCCGAAGAATTTGTGCTTTATAATAAAATTTATAGTACGTTACGAGGGGAGGTTATAATAATCCTCAATGATGTTGGGAATGAGAGCAATTCAAAGAGTGGAAGAGAGCGCGAGAGGTGACGGGAAGGGATATTTCAGGATTGCCATGCAGCGGAGGCCGCCGGCTGCGGCAAAAGCCATAAAACATCTCGGAGCAGCTGCTCAAACCCCCTCCAGATGCCCAAGCACAGGCAGCACCCATCTAGGCTTCATCCCCTGGCCATCACACCACCCAGAAACCATTAGAAAAACTTGATCAGTTTCTCTTCTCTCTTACAGTCATAATGTCCCATGGCTTCTCCTGGGACAACACAGTATTTCCCAGACATCTGCACTGCTCCCAGACCTTTCCATTGCCTGGTGAAGGCTGCCTGGCTGCATCCTGTGGACATCTTATTTTTCCAAATATTTCATACTTATTATAACCTTCGGTAAATAACTGAAATTGCTCACCAGCACAGTGTCACAAATTAAGAGCTGGTGCCCACAGAGCTGCTCTGTGGCGCACTCCTGCCACACTGAACCAGCCAGGGATACCTCAGACAGGGATCTGAGCAATGGCCAGACCTTAACAAACTCATCACGCTAACCTCAGCCTACCAGGCTTCCTCAGAGTCTTTTGATGCCATCAGTACCTGCTTTCTGAATTTCTTCTCAGGCTAAAAAGCCTCCTCAGCATGTTCAGCTTTAGGTAGAATTAAGTGTCTTGGTCTTCCCACAGGAAAACCAACCACTCTCACCTGCTGGTGCACAAGCTTCACTCCAAGTCTCCAGTAGGACTGTTAAAACCACTGGGTGTCTCGGACAAGCCTCCTTACTCCTGTTGAATGTGGAAGAGCCACACTGGGATTTCCAGAGTGGCCTCTGCAATGTAATCTCCCTTTCCTCTACTTTTACAAGCCCAGTGGTTGGAGAAACCAAAAAGCAACCTTAGATCAATGATCAAACTTCCGTAGTAGATGGCTTTTATTTTTACAAAATATTTGCTTCCAGCAGAGTATATCTTAATTTACGAATGCAGAAATCTGTCATTAAGCTTTGACCCAGCTTCATGGCATTGTCAAATGCAATAACGTATCTTTTAATAGTTTTATATCAAGTAAGGACATAACATATCATTAGTTTAAATGTATTTGCAAGCAATTACCCCCACCAGGATATTTGTGAATGCTCATGCAAAATTGATGAAATTCTGACATGCTTAAACATTGTTCACTTAGCTCTATTCCTTATGTATAGAAAAAATAGAATAAATAATTCTGCTGCCACTTGCAAACTACTACTCGGCATTTTCATTCTGTTCGTGGCTTCTGTCCTGGCTTTAAACTATAGCCCTTGGTGATCATTTGGAAAAACAGTTTCATATATGTTTAATTTTAAATAGATGTACTAGATTATTCATTCCTCTTATTATTGTTCAATGCAGTAATTTAAACATGGACTAGATTTAGTGCATGTCAGCTGCCTTTCTTTTACAAAATGGGATAAATTATTAAATGAGTAGAGGTTGTTTGACAACGGGTTTTCCAGTACTTCACAAAAGAAAGACCTTTGACATTCAGCTGTCTTTTGCAAAGAATAAAGAGCAAATCAATTAAGCCTCTATCCTGTGGTTCAAAAACACACTGTTATGGCACATTCTTGCTTACCTCTAAGTTGACTTGGGAAGACTCAACCCATCTCAGTCGTACCACGAGGTAAATTATTGATTTTATCGTCAGGTTGCCTTGCAAGCTGCACTCTCTGGCCCAAGCACCTTCAATAGAGCCATCCCTACAACTCCTCTGCTCATTCCCAGACCTACAGAAAATTCCTGTCAAACTCTGGCAACATTTGCCACCCACTTGGAAGATGTGTTTATTTTTGGCTGCTTCTGGCAGGGGCTCTGACTTTCTAAGGAATGTCTTCATCAACAATGGTCAGGAACCTTTGTGTTTACAACTCCTACGTGAGAAGATGTGCAAGGAGGTGGAGGGGACATCAGGTGTGAGATGATCAAAGCTAATTTTTATAAAGTTTTTTGGCTCTGTAGAAACCAAAAGCGAAGGGGTTTTTTTTCTCTGCCAGAATTAAGATTTCTGTAATTTTGCAATTCCATTAAGTGCTGTTGACCATCTCACATTTTTTCATCTTGTTTTTCCACTCCCAAATGACACAAACATTGTACAAGCTAAGGGCCGATCCAGAACAGAAATGTAAATCACTGAAAGTACACTTGGAAAAAGACTACCCAGCCTGGGAGTCTCCCAAGCCCCTTCCTCACCTGTGAAGGATGCCTCCCTGCTACCTTTAGGCTGGAACTTCATTCACTCAAGTTTCTACCATCCCAAGTGACAGGATTTGCATTAGCTCCCCTGGGGCACTGTTCCTGCCAGAAAGCTCTCTGTACTGCTCAGCTCCAGCTTTCTATTTCTCCCTTTTCCCCTCCAGGACTGGAGCTTTTTGAGCAGTGTGACAGCTCACAGGAGGTCTTTGGGCCTGAGGACTGCCCCAAGGCCACCTGCACAGAGAGGTGTCAGGGCTACACGTGCCACCACGCGAGAGGGAGATTTTTGAGATAGCGAATAATTTAGAAATAAAAAAAAATAAAATAAAAATAAAAATCCAAAGTTATGTCTTCCCATAAATCTTTCCTAGGCTGCGGTATTTTTCCTCACAGCAGAAGGATGAAGACAACAGATGTGGGGCTCGTACCTGCATTTTCTCTTGGGAGAAGCTTGTGTACACCCTGCCCAGGAAGCGCTCGTGGGATTTTGCAAACTCCTGCAATCCCACTTTAGAGCATTGCTTCCTGAGAGAAGGTTAAACGAGGTTTAAGTGCAACGTAATAAACCTTCA
The DNA here is from genome assembly GCA_013397845.1 of Melanocharis versteri. NCBI lineage: Eukaryota > Metazoa > Chordata > Aves > Passeriformes > Melanocharitidae > Melanocharis > Melanocharis versteri. Next base: position 352,453 of record VZTG01009760.1, on the reverse strand, counting down.
CTGTTCATAAAGTTGTGTGATAAATGCACGTGCGGTTACTCTGGATAAAAGCACCAAGGTCAGCAGGTGAAGCTGGGAGGCTGCAGCCCCGCAGAGCCAGATCCTAGCACCAGGCAGCACATCCATCAGCAGGATGCTCCAGCCCATCCCCAAGAAGCTCACCCCGAAGTGGAATAACCCCTCACCCACCACAGACACACCACTTGCACAAAATAAGAAACTTTTGGTATTTGTAAATGGAGTACGGAGCTGCTGATTGCCGTGCAGGTGAGCAGAATGGCGCTTCAATTATTACTGTTATTTTAAAGTGAAACTCTGATTGCTAGGGGCATCCCAATTTTATCAAGCTCATTTTATTTTCCCTACATATATTTGAATAATATCTCCTTTGCCAGCAATAAAAAATTGTCAAAACCCCCTCGCCAGAAGTAGCAGTTTATATAAACATAGCATTGTCCTGATGAGTTCAGATATAAACCTCTTTGTTCATAGAATTTCTCCACAATTTGCAATACTTATGATTTAGAAAAGGAACCAAGGGGGAAACAGCCCGTGAGGAGATATTGTGCCTGCAGACTTGATTCACCAGGTAGGGATGTGCTCTCAGAATAATGATCTTGTTGAAAATAATAATAATAATAATAATAATAATAAAAGTAGTAGTAAAACAGTATGAACTTCCAGTGTATTCCCCTCACTTTGGGAGACTCAGTAACGTGGCAATTTTAGCCCTGAGGGGACTAAAATGCAACATCAAGGTGGTCAGAACCCCTGTTTGCCAGAATTGCAAGAGAGTTGAGCTGCTCCTGTGTGTGTGCGCAACCACCAAGAGCCCTGGGAAGAGCAGGACAAGGACAGGTACCCGCGGTGACACGTGGGACAAGAGACTGATGAGCAGCACAGCAGCCAAGGTTCATTCTCTGTAGCACAGGGACACTGGAGAGACCATGCTGGTCTGAAGAACCAGTAAAGTCTAACAAAGAAGGGAGTAAATGGGAGGAAGATTTCCATCCTCGATTATGCCAAGCCCAGACACTCCAGCTGACGAGAAGGAAGAGGGATCTCCCCCATGGGACATCTAACAATAGGGACTTCACATCAGCGGCACATCAAGGGACAGTATTACTCCAAGGAAAAAGAAAAACAGAAGGAGAGCTGCTTTTAAGAGGTTTCTTCAGGGGTTGTATGCTCCAACCACCACATGGCTGTGGTGCACAGAAGCTATGAAATGTCACAGAGTGGAAGATCAGCCACATTCAAGAGGGCACTTCCTTCCCCACCCCGCTGCCAGAGGCCTGGGGCAGGCAAACCCCAAACCCAGCCCTTAACACAACAACACTCGGTTGGAAGCAGATGTGTTCCACCAGCCAGGCACTTGTTATTGTGAGGGCCCAGCCATAAATTGTGGTTTTTACAATGATTTCCTCCAAACTGGATTTTCATCATGATCAGAGAGCCATTTACTGGAAGCAATTGCTAATTACACACATGTCCCCTGTAGGGAGGATGTACAGCAAAATGAGCATTTTGGTGGGAATTTCTCACACTTCGTACCTCCCACAATTTCACCCGTGGACATTTTCCAGTAGGGCAGGCTCAAAAGTTCTTCGTCTGACTTCAGCAAGAGTTTTGGCTCAGCACAGGCCTGTGAGAGTCTGCTGTATATGTTTTGGTCAATTAGAAAACAAAACATGAAAACAAAAACTCCTTGAATCACTGAAAATCCCACAGGGCACCTTGTCCATCCTGCTGACAACTACAATATTTTTCTTTAATCTATTCCCACTGTGGTTTTCACTGGCCAGCGTTCCATGGCTTTCCTAGATCTCTCAGGAGACCAGTCCACAGACCACTAGCCTGTATTATTTTTTCCATGGCTTGAAGTTTTCCTTAGCTCAGTTTCATCCCATTACTCTTTCCACTTAAAACATCCCAGATAATTCTCCTTATGCATACACTAGCAGCTTTCCTGTCTATCCAGACTCCTTACAGAAGACATCTTGAATTTTTTTGCTCCTAAAGAAGCCAAGCAGCCACATCTACTGAGGATGGATTTCACCACTTTGGCAAAGAGCTGTCTGAAGATATTTACTTCCAATGTCAAATCCTACATTTATGGCTGCGTGAGCCTCTCACATTACAAAGGAGCCTTAGTCTAAGCCCAGCTTTGGGTGGAAACTCACCCTGAACACAGGAGGTTCTTGTTCCTCTCCCGAACGCCTTTGTGTGTGCGTCCAGCACCAACATTTCTGGTATTACACACCTAAATAAAACGATGACTATTTATTTCCTCCTTCACATATGACAAAATAAAAAAAATCACCCTGATAATTCCAGCATCTCACCTCGGGATGTGCAGGAGCTGCCTGTGAGAACCATAAATCCTCTTATGGATTTATGGCTAGGCAGTTACCTTGTGATACCCAAATAAACCCACCTGGATGAAAACTGGGGAGTCAAATTTATTCCTGGAGCAACTCCGCTGAAGGCCCTGGAGTTACTCCGGAGATTAATTTGAAGGAGTGTCTGCAGCACAGACCAGTTGTGCTGTGTTCCTGGCTGCAATTAAGAGCTACAGAGTGTCCTGGACTTCAGAGCACGGGGTTTTCCCTCTCCAGCTGCATGGGATTCTTTCAATAAAGGTATGATAGGGAGAGTAATGAATAACCTTGTTTTGTTTAGAGATTTGGGGACCTAGGCAAGAGCTGGTCAAAGCAGCTGGGATAAAACATTCTCCATCAGGAAATGCCATTTTGTTGGATAGGAACTTGGTGCAGGAGCCAGCATGTTTTGATAGAATTTCCTTTAGAACAAAATTGAATGATGGTGTTTTGGTGAGAATAAACCCTAAAATTAAATTTCATTGGAACAGAGCGAGTCAATTATTCATTGCCAAAGAAAAAGTTGTTCTGAACTGTTACTCTGCATTATATCCCTAATTAGAAAAGAAATACTGAATTGGAACGAAACCTTTTGATTTCTTGAACTAGAACATTTTGACTAATTCAAAAGAGCATGCCCCAGAAATGTGTTTTTTTACAGGCAACTTCAAACTTTGTGCCAGTTGTTCCAATTCAGAACAGATCTCTGCGTTTCAAAATCACAAATTTCCCAGTTAAATGGAAATAGGATGCATGAGAAAACCAAGCAGCTCACACAAAACTGGTGGCAATATTACACATAAGCTCTTCACACTCCCAGACCCCACTGCCCACCCAGCACAGCCACAAGATCCCACATCCCCATCCCTGTAATTGTCTGTAGTGGGGAGAAAAAGCAGTGACCAGGCTGTTGAGTGGTTAACTACACAACTGTTACCTAATGGTCGTCATTTGCATGATTTTAATAATAATGAGCAAAACCAAACAGTTAAGTTGCACTTTCTACCTCAGCAAAACCGAGCTATAATTGTGTAGAGAATAATTTTATGGGTGAAGTGTGCCCTATATTATAGGAGATTAGAATAAAGTGCTCTAATATTCAATGTCTTAGCAGGTGCAGGCACTTACCTGGGCAATTAAAATCTTTTTAATATACAAATCACAGCCAGTGAGACTATCAGCATGACAAACTGGATCTTTGAGGACATACTGTGTTTGTCTAAAATAGATTTTTGTTTGCTAAAAATAATTTCTCTAACTTTTGTTTAAAAGAGCAAATGATAATCTCAGACAAATTGGCAGGAGATTCTTAAAAAAACCTTATTTCTGTGAAAACATTCATTACATCTCTATTTTTGTGTAATACAGGCATTGATGCCTTTTACCTAATACCTCTTTTTAAAAGTATCCACATGCAACAATTGTTATTATATTTTAATATTGTATCAGCTAGGGGATACTGGGCTGGGTTGAATAGAGTTTGGCCTTGAAATAAGAATCTGATCATGGAAAGCACATGAATTTTCTTTAATTGATGGATTCATGAAGTTCATTAAATGTCCTCCTTTGTGCTCAGAGCATTCTCTGAAAGCAAACAGGTAAGATGGGTATAATGTTTCCTGTCGGAAAAAGCATCTTCCAGTTACTCCTGAGCAATTTCACAA
>VZTG01009760.1:174671-348396 GCA_013397845.1 Melanocharis versteri | reverse complement strand
AAAAAAAAAAAAAATCAAGAAAACTTGACTCTGCCACCACCCAGCTCTGCACATAAAACCACACTGGGTTAGTGTTAATTTGTGAATCTTTGCTACCTTTCAAAAAGCAGGATTTTGCATGCAAATATCAGCCAAAAGCGCAGCAGAAAGGACCGTCAGTCATTTTAAGGAGTGAAGGCAGAGAAGGGAGGCTTGTCACCCAGGCCCACCACTTCCCCCACCCTCAGTCCAGCCCAGTGATGCAGTCCCACCCTCCCGGGGCAGGGCAGGAGGTGCTGATCACCCCCGAACCCACTTCCCAGATTGGCAACAGAAAAACAACTTGGGCGAGGACAGCAAATTGGTGTTCGCAAAATGAGCATCCCTTTCTCCCTGCTGCCTGGTGGAAAACAATCCTGGTGGTTTCCCAAGGAGGAACCAAAGCCTGGCAGCCTCCTCACTCAATTCACACCTCTGCCTGTGCAGAGAGGTGCAAATTGCACCTCCCAGAGCTGCCTCTCCAGGAGGGTTCACCCTAACAGAGGGCAAGCTTTGCTGCACAACCACCTTTGGAGTGAATCCTGTCCCGGAAGGCAGCTTTCATCCAGGGACACTCCTCAACCCCAGCTCCACAGCAGGGAGCCTTGGACTCTTGAATCTGAAGGAATTGCCACAGCCCCGGTATTTGCAGTTATGGGGACATGCCAAGCCTATTCTGGCTGCACCAGGAGGGATCACAGCCTTTCCCATCTAGGAAACAGGCTAGGGAAGAGAGGTGCTGAGTGCCTGGAAGAAGCTGGAATAATTTAAGGCTGAAGGCAGACTGAGAAATGAGTTGTGCGAAGACCAGCAGGGAGGTACTAAACCAACACATGCAACCACAGACCAAGCCAAACCATGGACATCGTGTGAGATCGCCCCGTTGGGAAGCGTCCTGAAGTCCCACAGGGGCACAGAATGACATCAGTTTACACACACAGAGTGCACTCAGCAACTGAATGAGTATTTGGCTGGAAATTGAGGCCACTTCAAACATTTTGCAGGTAACCCCGTCAGTCCCAGGAGAGAGTTACTCCTTCTTGGAAGAAGCTGCTGGTTTCCAGAGTTTTGTTTTTGCAAGAAAGTGGAAAATACTCCTAGCATGACTAGTTAAGATAGAAAACCACTTTGCAATATATGAATAAATACAGGCTTTTCCACCTCAAGAGAGGTTTCATGACTTGTTAAACCACACACCTTGAAAAAAGTTATGTTTCCAAACTTCCCTTTCCAGCTTACAGAGAGAGACAGGCAAATGTGCTTCGAATGACCACCCCTACCACAAACACCAGCGCCCTTCTCCATGCCCCAGGTCTCCCTGTGCAACTGGAAACGAGCAGCTTGGGCCCTCCTCCGTATCTGGGTGATTTTAAGTTGTTATCACAGCAATGCCCAGATTGGGCATTGGTCTCTTGGAGACCCTTCCTGTGGTGAGCGGCAACCCTCACCAGAAGCTTGTAGAGAACAAGCTGGAGAAAGCAGCAGCCCACCCTCTTTGCCGAGGGGGTCATTTGGCTGGCCCAAAATCCCCAAAGAGGTTTGCGAGTCCAGATCTCCCTCATCCTTCTATTTTAATGCTTATGTCATTAACCGTAGCACACTTGGCTCCCTTCTTGTTAAACCATAAACATGGGAAAATCCCTGAAGTTACCAGTGCCTTAAAAAAATAAATAATGCAAGCCCTGAGCCTCTCTGCTTCTGCTGCGGAAACAATTTAAACCCGAGCTTTGGTTCATACCCAAGCTACTTCTTAAAGAAGCTTAAAGCACTTTAATGTTCAGACATTCTTGCATGCCCAGTATCAACATTTTGCCTCACGGTCTCTTCCAAGTTCTCTGGGAAATACACATCTGCAACTGCTTTACATACTTTTTGCATTCTCATTTCCTAGGCCAAAAGTCTTCCACTATCAAGCCACAAATTAATCTAATTATTTGGATTTTTAGGCCTTTTAGGCTCAAGTCAGCAGAGAGTTAGGCATGTGTCTAATATTGCCTCTGCAACGTGACTGCTGAGGGACTATTTAAAGATAAGCACATGCCTAAACATTGCGCTGAATTAAGCCTCAGCATCTTCAGAAGCTGGCTTGAAACAAACTGGGCTTTAGGCACGTAAAGAATTGCCTTGGAATAGAAAACCAGAGGATGGGAAGGTATTTAGCAGGTGTGCACAAACACCATCTGAAAGGAATAGATTGTTTTGGACAAAAATACTCAACACATGGCTGAGATATCTGCAATAATTAGGAAAAGGGAACAATTAAAAAAAGAATTATTTTTGTAACTCATCATATGGCAACTTTGACAAGTTTGAGAAGACTTATTTCACCTTTAGCACTGTCTTTTCAGACTGCTCAATGATAAATGAGCAGCTTTTTTCCACAGCACAAACATGACGGTGTCGGGTTCTGCAAGGGGCCAGCATCGAGCCAGCCTTGCCTCGACCCCCTGGTCTGTGTGGCATAAAGAAAAACAATTCCCAGAAAGGACTTGTGACCAAAAATCAAATGTGCAATACCGTAAATAGTTAAATGAAAGGAAATAAGAGTGAAAGCAAACTGTAAGAATCTCTATCATGTTTCCAACCGCAATTTGGGCATTTATATGCAATACTTACAAGCCTTTAAAGAAGCTACGTTATCCAGGCCCATTATCCTGATGTTCAAATTCCACACATGACTCAGCTCTGGGGGAATGGCAGAAATGTGACACCCCTTCGGGGACCACCCTGGGACAGCCACCAGAGGGGACACCCACATTTGGAATGCCAGGGACAGAGTTTTTGTTTCTCCTGGGGAAGAACCATCCTTCAAAAGGGAAGTTGTGAGGCCCTTGTGCAACGAGCTTCCCGAAACACCAGCAGGGTGCCCTAAAGCCCCCCAGTAACACGTGGGGAGGTGGGCTGCTGCCTTCCCATGGCTGAAGTCCTGCTCGCTGCGGGGCTGGGGCTCCTGCAGCACCTCGCTGTGGCTCCAGCCGCTGCCACCCACTCGCCGCGTGACCCCGGCAGCGCTCATGATCCATCGTCCCGTCACCCTCACCGTTTACAGCAAAAAAGCCATTTAGCCAGAGCCTGCAACCCTTCAGCCCGCAATGCCTTGACAGCAGAGGTTATAGGAGGGGAAAAAAAAAAAAAAGGGGGGGGGGGAAGAGAGGGAGAGAAAGAAAGAACAATGTGCAATCGGCACTGCATTAGAGATGGAAAAAGTACTTAAAGCCTGCAACATTCATCAAGGCTGAATACATAAATGCCACATTTTGAATAAGCCAAGCAAAAGACAATGACAAAGGAAAGGCGCGTTGCTTCAGGAATCTCTATCATTTTCATTTGCTGCTGTCAGGAACCTGTTTTTTGCCTCTCACTCTATCAGCCATTATAGCATTAATGAAGTAACCTCACATAGTTATTGACTGGCTTGTCAGAGTCCCTGCCTGATCCCTTAATAGAAACCATTGGTCTTCAGTTAAAAATGGGGTGAGCTGGGAGGTGCTGTGGGCATGTGCTGAATTTCAAGTGCACTCCTGAGGTTATCAAAAGCCATGAAATGCAAATTATTATATTTTTTAAACACACAGATTTCATGCAACTGAGCATATAAAATTGACTAATACTATACTTTATGCATTCCTAATAATGTTTCCAAATATGCTCTGCATATGATCTTTCCCCAGAAAGTTGTGGGTGGTATTTGAATAAGCAGAAATGGGCCTAGCTTTATTTTGTGAATAAAGTAGTTTCCTGGATGTTGCGAGTCTCTGTTCCTTCTAATATAAGGTAATGTTTATGCACTGTCTGTTCAAACAACACGGGTAATCCTTTGTCTGAATTTCTGTCTCAGATCAAAATCATTTTCCCTTCTTCATTTTTTCCCCCCTCTCCTTTCATAAAGCATCCTAAGTCCCAGAACTAGTATATTCTCATTTACTAGAAACTGAGGGTTGGCAGAGGGTCTAGAAATAACTTCTTTTCCCAGAAGGTAATAAATCCAGGGAGTAATCTAAAACACTGAGTTGTTAATTCCAGTACCACCACGCCACTGCCTGTGCTGCGGGTGTCCCACTGAATCAGAGCTGGTGACAAGAAATCAGGGCCTGCACATCCTCCTGCGGCGGCTTCTGGAGGACAAGGCATCCGAAAAAGCCTTTTCCAGCTGGGAATTTGGGACTGCTCACCAGTGGGAAAAGCTACGGGGTGACCTTTGGCAGGCGCCGCCAGGGAGGAGCTACAGCCTGTGATCTGATGATTTTCATTAAGGCTCTTAACATAACGCCCAGATGTGCACTTTGCACATCTGTAATCAGCTAAATCGCGGCCCAGGCAGCACCGAGCCCTCTCGGCACACAGCACTCCCACCCCGCACAGCCGGGCCCCGTGGGAGACCCAGTCCTGCAAATCCAGCCAACTTTCTGCAGTCCGCCTCTACTTGCAGGGAAGATTTGAACACGTAGGCCTGACAAATGAACTTCCCCACTTCGAGCTCAGGAGAGTCTCAGAGGTTAAACATGACACTGGTTTTGAAAACAGCAACGAGCAGCCTCACATCTCGCTCGGCACAGACAGCGGCGAGAGGAAGAATTGTACAGCCAGACCTGATTTGAGATTGTTCAGACCTCTTGGGTCTGCAAAACTGGGTTGGCATTCTCAGAAGAACAGGCTCCCATAATAATTGTGGTCTTCTCTCATTTCTGATTGGGCTAAAAATTCCCTCAGAACAACTCTCACAGCACTTCCACATCCCTGGTCTGAAATTAAGCAAATTTTTCCTAATGAATACTCTGTTTGTTGGTTTGGTGACACATTTCTTGAGTCTGAAATATTATGAAATTCTTTAATTCTGCCCCTTCCACCCCCACCCCATTTTCTTCAATTAATTATTTGCAGGCTGTTTCCCTCCATAAAAGACATTCCTTTTCATAGGGACGTTTGGTGGGTGGCATGTTAGGAATGCCTTTCATTTAACCTATTTCCAAAATACTCCCTTAGCCCTGTGTGCAGTGCTAGCAGCACATTTACCCGTCCCCTCACATGATCATGGGAGGGATACAGGGCACCATAAAGACTCAGCTGCTCCAAAATCAGGGCAAGGGGGTTTCCAAGGGTCTTAGAGGGGACCACAGCATCACCCAGAGTACCAGCGCTCCCCAGCCCAGGACATCCCAGTGTCAGTTCCTTACATCTGCCTTTACTCCCTGCAGCTGGTACACATCAGCACACATTTCCAGGGCTGCGCCTGCAAGGGAATATGACCTGGATGCAACATCTGAGATTAGTGTGAGCCATGCAGCTCTCCCAGCCCAGGGTCTGGGAGGCCATCTTCTATTAAAATTATTTATCGTGGCCTGAAACCCACAGTTCCTCCCCAAATCTTGATGTCACTGGTGCTCTTGGGTGACAGATAAACCCCAGTTGTCATCATTGTGCAGGACAAGCTTATCCTTGGCTGAAAATAAATGAATTTGCTCTTTGTATATGAGAAAAAAGCCCCACGACACGACACCACTTTCTAATCCAAGAGAGAATAAATGCGACAACAAGCTCTGTGCTCTCCACCACATCTCAGGAAAGTTTTAGGGCATTGGTTTTTGGTCCAGTGCAAAGCCCAAGTAGCCAATAAGCAGCTTTTTGTGTGAGCTTGCACACTGACAGCTCTGGAATGGGCAGAGCAGAGGGTCTAACCTTTATTTAGATTCTCATTTCCCAGTGTGATTTGTCCATCCCTACTCATAAGCCCCATTATCTTTCAAGATTTCTTTTTTTGAGACATTTTTTCTTTCCCTTCAGGAGACCCTGAGGCCACGTCTGTAGTCTGAACCCCATAAACAGCCACTCTTGCCCACAGCTCCTTGCTCTGCAGCAGTGACACAAGGTGTGGTCCTTCCACACAGCATCCCTGCCAGAAGCTCACTAGTTCTGATCTTCTAATTGTGCTTAATGATTGCTGAAAGGAACCAAAAAATCATCAGTGAACTTCGGCTTCCCCGGTAATTAATATTGTTATTACAGAATTATTAATAATTATTAAACTCCAGCAATGCAGCCTCAAAGACTTTGAGCATCCCCAGGAAGACAGAGCCTGCTCGACTCTGCTTCCCTGGGTTACAGCTTTGGCCTTATTTCAACTGTACCTCTCATGCCTGGCCTGGGATAAGCCTGGAAAAGGCTCCTAATTGCTTGCAAGAAACTCTGCTTGATTCAGACATAAACAAATTCAGTCTCAAGACCATCTTTGTTTTGGGGACACGCTCCAAGGTCCTCGGAGAAGCCTGCGTGGATTTTGTGCATCCCAGCTGCCACCAGGGCAGCACCTAGGCAGGCGCTGCTCAGCCTCAACAATTTTCACACAAGCGGTGAAAAACTGAAATTATTCTTAAGGGCTGCTAAACCCAGCAAATTCACAATGGCTTTGGCTGTATGCAAACAGGCCCACTGTTCCCTCTGTTTTGTTGAGCGCAATATACTTGGCATGCAAAAGCTGTGTCTTCAGGGATTTTTTTTTTAATTTTTTTTTTTTAAATAAGTAGTCTGGACGTATTGTAAGAGACAAAGTAATTAGCATTCACGCAGCCCAGCAGGGCAGCAATTTAAACTTTTACAAGGAGTCAAAGTTCAGGATGCTGCCCTGCCATCAACTTTCTACATACACATGGGATACGGACTGGAATATCCAAATGTTTCAAGCTACTCTGGGTTATTTGAAACTCCAATAGACACTTTACTGTGGGGAAATTGCTTAATCTGCTCCAGGATTTATTGCTATTGTACGTTCAGCATGGAGGTCCTGGAGGGTCGGAAAGAGCTGCGCTCAGTGCAAGTATTTCATACGATATTAAAAAAGTTTCTGACCATACCTATAATCCTCAACATCATTACATCCTATTTTTATGCAGACAGGCACATAAAAACACTCCATGAAATGAATGGGCGTTCACACCCTACTCCCAATAATCCCACAGCGTGGGGAAAGGAGGGAGGCAAAGCACTCTGCTGCTTGCTTCAGTCCAGGAAAAGGCAACTTTGTTGTCATATAAAGCAAATAAATAGAAAAGTCAGGAGGAAAAAAATAAGTGCCCTACTGCGTTGGATTGATTTAAGAGTAAGTGCGTGCTGCTGGAGAAATAGATTTTTTCACCTCTTAGGCAGTCGTTTTTACAAATGTATGAGGTGAGCACCGATTAAAGCTCACCAAGAAAGAAGCATTTTTTTCCCCCCACTTCTTTCTTCTGTTCATCCCACCCTCCTCTCCCCATCCCCGCTCTGCCAGGCAGACCCTGATCTGTTTGGGGGCACTGGTAGGGAGGACAGGAGTCCCTGCCCACCTTGGGGAAGAAAATCCAGTGTCCTACAGCTCGCAGGGGCTCGGAGGGACTGCAGGCAGTCACAGGAGAGAAAAATACCCCACTTAGCGTAATTATTTGGGGCTTTCAGAGGGAAAACTGTGAGAATTATTTTTTTTCCTTGTTCCCCACCCCCAAGCTTTCACTTGTAAGAGCAGGTAAAACTGACTAGAAAGAGGAGATGAATGTGTAAAAGCACTTCTTTTGTACACAATTCACACTTGGCAAAAGCAAAACAACTCAAGCAGGAAGGAACCCTGGGTACCACAGACATAAATATAACAACCTAGGTGAAAAACAGTCTTGTCTAATTCCCCGAAAAGTATTGTCATTATTCTGATGGCTTCACCTACTAAGGAATAAAAAAGGCTGGAAAACTTCGCTTTGAGTTTTGGTGGCATCTCTGCACCCCAGAAAAATAAATTCAAAGGCAAAAAGCAAAAGCAGGAGGAACCAGCACATGAAGATTTTAGGCCTCACGAAGGGATGAGCATTGATTCTGTACATCCACTACTTTATGCAAGTTTCAGATGTACAAGGAAGCACTTATCTTCTTTGCAAACAAAAGTATCATCTCCCTTATTCTTGCTACTTCTTATTTACCAAGCAAAAGCAACTTGGAACACGAACAGTTCAGCTCTTTCCCATCTGCAGAAAACCCAATAAAGGGCATCACCTTGTATACGGTGTGTATAAAAGTGGGGGGAAACAACCCTTCCCACCTTCCCTTTGAGGACAGAGGGAATATTTGCCTTCCTAAATAAGGCAGCACAGGACATGAAGAAAATTTTCCGAGTTAGTAATTCAGGTTGTCCTGTGAGCACTGGAGGAGATGGGGATGGCTGAACTGTGCTTTGCTTCAGAAACAAACCCCTCATCCCTTCCTCCTCAAAGCAGACCGACTGCTTTCCCCCAGTCCCAATGCAAATTTGCACTGGCTTAAGTCATTAAAAGGTCTAAAAAGTTTATTTCCTTTTCTTTGTTTTAAGCCTGCCAGATTTCTTCTTCCAAGTGAAATACCACAGGAAGAGTGCAATAAGGTTTCCTAAATATTTATGGATTTGCCCAAACTCAGCAGAGAGAGAAAAAAAAAAATTACTACTAATATAAGACTTCCAGACTTCTTACCTCCAGGAAGCCTGAGGAGTTGGAGTACCTGTCTGATTGCTGGTCTCCACTGCTTTTGGAAACCATACAAGACCAACAGGACCTTGTCCAGTGAGGTCAACACCAGCAGCCCTGCTGGGAGCCATCACAGAGCCCTTAATCCCAGAGCCAAGCTCAGCTAAAACTCAAATAAAGCTTTTTTTTCTCTGCCTTCATTAACGCCTATTCTTATCATGCATTTAGACAAACTCTTACTGGTAAATTTTCTTTTTTTATCCCACAAGTGCATTTTCTAATTGAAAAGAGAGGTAACTTGTTTTAGTGTCACAGGCTTTAATTAAGCATAGTTTGCCTAGAACAGCTCCAGGGTTTATTTATTATTGATTAAAGAAAGGTTAGTTATTTATTGAGGAGGGGGAAGACACATCTGTAGTTGCAACTTCATGGAATGAACCAGACAGCCCATCACTCAAACTGCTTTAGGACATGAGTGGATCACTATCAGGGTCAGGAAAAAACACATCTTTTACTGATGTGGTACATAATGAGGATATTTTTGATACTTTCAAGTCTTCCTTGAAGCTATGGTTCTTTCTGGCCACTATTCAAGGACAAGACATCGGGTTTAAGGGGAGGGGGGAAATAAAACAGGGGTCTTAGTTTGGACTTTACTGCAGGAATGCTCCAACATCACTGAGCTGGGCACTGCAAATGGGGCTGGGGGCACAGCAGGGACAGGCTGCTCAAGGGCCCCTCACTGACAGTTTTCCTTCCTTCCCTCTGGCAGATCCAGCACCAGAAGCGAGGATGAGTCCTGGTGCAAACAGACTGGTGTGCAGGGAGGAGTCCTCGGGGAAGTGGCAGGACATGGTGCAGACCAGTTCCTGCTGCAGGAACAACCTCCTCTGTTTGAGAGCAGGAGCCTATAAAGTATAAAGGCATGCTAAGTCATATTTTTGCCCCTTTTTTTTTTTTTTTTTTTTTTTTTTTAATTTAAAAAAATTNTTTTTTTTTTTTTTTTTTTGTTAAATTGAAAAAGCTTTAACTTTCCCCTCACCACTTCTGGGCTGAATTGGTTTGATCCAGAGAGGTAGTTATGCATAAGAGCAACCACTTTATATTGAATTAGGGGATTTCTCATGCAACACATCTCACCAATTACAAGGCAGGGATGCAATTCTGTGATTTATAATACATTATACTGTTAAGTAATATAACATTATAGATACAATTTGTACCTATCTCTCCATGGATTAGAGAGGTGGCACATGAAGAGTGGATCATTAAACAGCAGTGCAAGGCCAGGGGCCAAGCACTTCTGTTTAACAAGCTGCTCCAAGTACCACCCCTCTAATCCACGGAAAGAGAGAAAAAATTGTTCCTGTATCTTGTTCTAAATCAGGTTCTTTGGGGGGGTTATGTTATAATAATGATAATAATTATAATTTCTGTTTAGGGGTATCGCTTTCTGGGGCCGAACTAGTTTAAGGTGTAGGAGCTTCTGTTCCAGAAAGGGTCTGGAATTTACACTCTGGACAGATTTGAGGGTCATATGGGGGGAGAGAGAAAGGACTCTCAGGCCATTCCGTGGCAGAAGCACTCACACGCTCCCCGTTCAAAGGCACACCTGGAGAGGACAGCCAGCTCCGAGCTGCCCCCAGCGAGCCGGCTGGGAACAGAACGGCAGGGATGGGCTAAGGCATGAACTTCCTTGCTCCATCAGGCAGGAACGTCCCGGCAGCACTCGGCAGCCCAGGAGCACCCAGCTTGCAGCGCTCAAACGCCACCAGCCAGGCTCTGGGCGACACCAGAGCCTTCATGGGTGGGGACAGCACGTTTCCAAGGCTGGCATTCCCCAGCCCCGAGCAATGCCGTGGCCATTCCCATGCGAACACCGGGAAGCAGCCGTGACTCAGCACGCCGAGGTCTTTGGGAGGACAGAGTTGACACGGTGGTATTTCAAGGCGTCGATGGCCACGCATAGCAGCTGAAGGTGAGCTCTTTGACCTCCATCTCTTGTGTTTATATTACCTCTCCAGGGTCAATAAATGCAGATAGGAGCACCAGGCTCGGCAGACAATGTGCTGCTTTATAACATTGGCACGGGGATTAGGGTTCCATGCCTTGGCTCCCAGGTTTATTAAACTCCATTACTATCCCCATAACGATGACAACACCTTTCCATAACAGTGCAGTTGCTTGGCTCCCGAGGAGGGCAGCACAATGAGGGAGCCTGAAGATATAGGGACACTCTTAGGCTGTCTTATAGCCCCTAACTCATCATCTGACAAGGCATTGATTTCTACTGACCATTTCATTGTAATGCCAGAACGTAACCTGAATTCATCTTTCATCTACTTCAAAAGTAAACAATGGCTCTTGGAACCGGAAAAAAAAATAGTGCTTAAAAATAACAAAAAGAATTTTTATTCCAGCTTTTCCTCAAAAAAATCCAGAGAACCAAACAAGACTGCTCGGCAGCTACATGGAGCAGGGCAAACTATTAATAGAAAACACATTATTTGACAAATTTTATCACTGCTTCAATTTGCAAATTATCCACAAATCTACTATCACTCATTCAATTCTGTTGAATTTATGAAACTATATTAAATTAGCATTATTCCACAGAAACTGCTTTCAGCCTCCAAAAATATTTCCAGGTGATATTTACAGTATTAGCTGACAGTCCACCGTCACCTCAGCCACAGTAAGATGCCATTACTGTCCCTCAGCTTAGCAAGCTGTGAAATAAACAGGGATGGGGGGATCCTCTGATCAGGCTTTCCATGCTGCCTATGTTTGAAAGAGGAGATAAAAAGGAAAGGCTGGCAGGGCTTGGCACCACATCACATTTCTATTAATAAAGAACAGCAATCAAACCTGAAATTAATGTGGATCTGTTATCTCACACATACAAAGAATTCATGTCTAATGTGTTCACATGGACCACAGTGCAAACAGTGGGGCCAAGCCACTCGTTTTTCTGTTTCACTGCCTCTGTGCCTTGGCTCTGGTCTGGTTTTGTGTGTTTTTTCCTCAGAAAAGCATGTGCAGACATGTAGGATAAAGATCTGTCAGCGCGGTCCCTCTCTGTGTTTCTAGAGACTACACAGATGTAATTCATATGCTTCCAAAATGCAAATTGAAATTTGCTAACTTCTAGGTTTTGGCCACCTGTTGCACTTTACCACTCCTGTTTAATAGACACACAGTGCAGGTTAAAAGTTTTACCGGACTGAAGGCTAAGACACTTCCAAAGTCCTCCACAAACATTAGACTCACTGGCAGACAGGAACACTGAGGTACAAATTTCCACACTACAGTGAAAGAGACCCTGGAGCCTTAAGGAAAGTGAAATAAAATAATGAAAATACACCTCTTCATTTCAGTTTCACAGGATTCAAACGATGTACAAAAATTCCCTAAGCAATTTTCCTGCAGCATAGCTCCCTAATGAGGCTGGGGAAGCAGCTTCTCTCCACACTACCACAAATAGCTAGTCAGGACGAGCAGAAAAGGTAAATTCAGTCTTTCAGGGTGGAAATCATGCTAGAGATGCCAAGCTGCTGGTCATGGCTCAGCCGTCAGCCAGCCACCTTTTCCAGTGATAGACCATCCCACGACACAATCCTAATTTTGAGACATTTGTTTGGGGGATTTGCTTTTTCACCAATGGTTACTTGGGGTATTGTTTCAAGTTATGTTCAAGTAGTCCCACACTGAATAAACAGTAAGGAAAACATCTAAAATTACCACTTGTCCTATAAAGATTTGGCACAAATAGGATCTCAAGGTATTTCATGATATTGTCTTGGGCAACTGGAAAGCACGAGATAGAAATGCTCTGTAAGCCTAGAGAAAAATAAAGTAAAATGAATAGCCATTACAAAAGGAGGCAACAAACCCAACACCTGAGGAGGTGTGCACTGGTGGGGAATTTGCATTCCTTTTAAAACATTATTCCATGCATTGTCTCTGTCGTGTGTTCCAGGGACACTGTGTCTCCAGCTGTGACCCATCAAGCAACTCCCGAGGAAAAGACAGAGTCATCCTGGGATATTGTCACATCCATCTCCCACAGGAGAAGAGACCTGACAGTGCCTGGGACATCTTGGCAAGAAGAAGCAACAAAGAGCGGCCAGGAATGGAAGCAGGGAAGAGATGAATCTGATAGACTCCCCCTCTCACTCTTCTCCAACCTCTGGGCCCAGCTGGACTCAGCATCCCAACAGCTCTCCCCACAAGGACAGGGGGCGTGGGAACGGCTGGCAGCACACGCACCAGGCTCCGAGGGATCCGAGAACACCCTCAGGTTCGCAGGCACCCGGAGTTTGCCAAGTCATTTCAGCTCATCTCTAATTGTCAGCGATCTCTATTAGCTCAGCAGCGTGGCTTTGACATAAGGATGAACAGAAGGGTTGTTACTGGCTAGTGAGAGGAGAGGAGCTTCTGGTCCAAGGAAGAAAAGCATCTTCCACGGCAGAAAGAAAAAATCTTTTTTTCCTTCCCACATAGGTTAAGCTATATGAAAGGCTAACTGACAAAAGACAAAGAGACTATGCAATGGATGTCCATCAGCCTAAACTTCCCCTAATATCATACTAAAGAAAGAAAAAAGGGGAAAAAAGGCTTTGTGGCTTGCTTCTCAGTATTAAGCAATAAGAGATCTGTTTTATAATTGTCTGCAAGAGAAAAAAAAAATTGAAAGGAAAATAGCACTACACGCACCAATCCCAGTACAGCACGACTCCATTTGAGTCCCCAGCTCCAGGAGGTGGCTGGTTTGGCAGTGGCAGCTCCTTCTCCAGAGCACTTCCCTCTCAAATGACTGGTCCCCAAGACTCAGAGCCATGGTGCAACTCTCCCCATGCCAGCTGAAGCTAAAGATTTATGTAGATGGAAAGTAAAGGCAGAAGGGAAAGAAGAGTCTCGACTACACCGAGACCACATTTTCTCACATTACGCCAAAATTCTGATCTTTTCCATATTATTCCCTCGAACAACAGCCTAAGTTAATAGGACCTAAAAATACCCCAAACACATTTCTGTTTTTGCAAACAGTGTTTCATTCATGCATGTCTGCCTGGTGATGCATCGTTACAATTGTAATGAGATAGCTGCCAGCCCCGGAAGGGTGTATTGCTCCCTGCACTTGGAATGCTAAAGAGGCACTGAAGCCATAGAGGAGGTTAAAAAGAGTTCCACTATATAGAAATGAGAGAGAAATTAAGTCAGGCCTGCAGCTAGAAGCTACCTGACCTTCCCAAACAGTCCAGGGCCACAACCACCTCTGCTTTAGACTTAAGTTTTTTGCCCAATACAAGCAGCAAAAGCATCACTTAGATCCCAGGAGCAGCCTCAGCTACATGTTGGATCCTGGGATGGAGTCAGGCAGTCAGGTGGCACCTGCATCCCCTCGCGGTGACTGGGGATGAGATGTGCCACAAACAGGGAACATAAAGCAGCCCTAAATTAAAGCGCTTCCAACACAACGCAATTACACTACATAATGTTTACTTATCTTATATACACTCTGAGGGAAGATAAATGTCTAGTAAAAACCACAATCCACTATTAAACAGCTATAAAATACTTCGCTGTCTTCCCATTTCAAAAGCTCCCATAGTATAAATAGTGGTCAAAAGTTCAGTGAACTGTCTTGTAGACTGGTGCTCCATTCAAACCATGCTATTTCCAGAGAGTCTCCTGACACCGTATCTAATTTCCAAAATGAATATGCTTTAATTTTCCTTCTTCATGCGTTGTGCTTTTTCCTCATTTAAAACAGCAACAGCCTCTGGCAGTAAAGGACATCACATTTCTGTGCAAGATGAAGCTTTTTTCCCCTGATATGCAGGAGAATGGCATGGGTCAAGGGAGAAAAAATGTATGCAAAAAACATCACACCCCACTGACCCCAGTATATTTTACATTACAATTTTGCCATTTCCAATATAGGCTCGTTTTGCAGTGGACCATATCAGCCATATTTCAGGATTTACACAAAAAAAAAAAAAAATCAGTACCTGGAGCATTGTCTGCATAGGGTCTGTCCTAATGCAATGTATGGATTGTCTTATTAATGTGTAGTGTAGCTTGCAGAGAACACACAGGCATGCAGGGAATACTTATGCGTGCCAGGGAGGCAGCACAGGTGTTCTGTTGGAGATGTGCATATACATTCAATTATCTCTGCAGGTAACACACAAGTGCATTTTGAGGGCTTAAAACCCAGCCTGCCACACGCTGCAGGTGACCCCCCCTGGAATCAGGGGGGTTTTCCACATAAAACCTCCTCCCCTGAGCCATTAAAGTCCTCAAAATGGGGCACATGACACAGGTTCACCCATTTAAGCCAAGGCTGCCATACTTTCAGAGGGCAGCAAAAGGAGCTTTATCCCCTGGCAGATATTAAAAGGTTTCTTTCCACCTCTAGCACAGGCAGAGATAATTAATTAATCCCCAGCCTGATTGGAAAGGCCCAGAAGGTTCTGGAAGCTCCTCAGGACTTCACCCTTAAGCCTTAAGTGTTTAAACGAGGCCCAGCTGTGCCCAGGTTCTCTGAAACTCTGGCAGCTGAGAAAAAAGATGCACCTTTTATTCTCCCAGCCCTCCTCCAAGAGCAGGAAAGGGATGAAGTGGAAGCTTGGGGCAATCCCTGTTTTAACCAGGGGTAAAATCCCCACACTCAGTGGGAGCACTGCCTGGCTAAAGGCTGTAACAATTCTGACTTCACATACTGCAAAGACCATAATGCTCACAGAACTGGCACATCTGACCATTACCAACAAAATAATCATCTGCTATTTTGACAGAAGATCAAAGAAGTCTGACTTAAGCAGTACCAATTCCCATAAAATCCTGCTACTCTCCACAGATGACCAGCTAGGGGAAGGCTCACAAGGGAAGCAATACATGTATACAGGTGTCTAAAGGTTAAACATGCCAACAGAGCAGAACCATGGAACTGGGGGTAAATATAGATGGAGAGAGGGCTTCAAAGGAAAAAAAAAAAAAAAGAAAAATTTTGCCACAGAAGGACAAAATCATCACCTTTCACATCAAGCAGCTACTCCACCTTGCAACTGCCATAGAAAGGAGCAACTTCAGGTCCTACAACCATCAAACTTTCTCTGCTCATCACCTCAAAAAAAACCCCCCTGGAGCTCTGTTGTGCTACAAAGCTGTAAAACTCTAGGAATAACAGAAAGACCTACCTGAAGCTCAGGGTAGCCCGAGGAGCTGGAGGGAGCTGCTCTGAGGAAACGTGGAGTAGGAAACGTGCCTACACCTGGAGCAAGCTGCAGCTAAACCCATGCTCCACAGGTGTTTGGGATAACACACTAATTAACTCCCTGGAGTTCATTGGCTGTAATTGCTCCTCATCCACGCCCTGCCAGCAGCCCTGAGTCAGCACACCCTAAATTCTGGTGTGGATGTACTTTCAGGGTAGATAAAGCTGCTTTGGGTTATTTCAAACTCCTGGCCAGGGCACTGATGGAAAAGGTTTCCTTTAATGGGAAACAGCTGGGAGCCCTTAGATCCTGGGGACGGAGGTGGGGACAGCCTGCTGAAAATGCCCCTAAATGCAATTGCAAGAGCAGCACTTTTTTGTGTTATTTTAAGCAGAAAGGGTAAAACATGCAATATTTTCTTCAGGTGTTAGCACTCTTAAATGTCACAGAGAAGCATCCTGTTGCCTGGCGAGTTGTAGACTTGAGGCTCAACAGGTTTGCTTGCTTATTGTCAGCATTTACCTGAACTGGTTTTTAATAAAAGCCTTTGAAGCAAGAAAATCTCCTGCCTGAGACGAGGCGTTGGGAGCCTGAGTGGGGGCCCCTGAGAGTTGCTGAGCTACTAAGTGGCAGTCAGTTGCATCCCTGCTATGTCCCGTTCCTTCATAATTGCAAATCCCCTCGGTGCTGCACTGCACGGGACCAGCTCTGCTGTCAGCAGGTATTGGATGGGAACTGACACTGTTTTTTACACATCCACGGTCCCAAGAATTTCAGTATCTGCCTGGCAAATACTGCTGCGTTTCAGGTGGCCAATTTGAGCCTGCTAGATGTGGTGGAGGGCAGAACTTGGGCCTTTCTATATTCATCCAGGGCTCAGAACTTATCAAAATGAACCTTGATTTTAAATAATAATAATAATAATAATAATAATAATAATAATAATAATAATAATGCTCCCTTTGGCTTCAGGGCACCAGTTCCATCAAAGTACTGACTACTGAAAGTTCAACTTTCAACTGCTAATGGCAAGCTATTTTGAAAAGGGAAAAGTCTGGAGGCAAATTATGAGGGAAAGAATAGATATTAATCATTTTTAAAGTCATTCTGTCTCAGGCATTATTTTCCTTTCTTTCATTATTCATGATGAGGTTTTTTTGCTTCAAGGCCAAGTGAATTCATAGGGCCTGACCCATCCAAACACAACCACGACTCTGAACAGTGCAGCCCAGCTGAGTCTGAAGATAAAAAAAAGAGCCCAAATGGAAAGAAAGAATGAAAAAGAAGATAATTTTAAGCAGTGGATTTAAACACACACATGAAAGTATAACCCTCCTGCTGATGAGTTCATTTCCCAGTACCCTGTCCACTGTGTTGCCATCCCGTCCACCCTGGTGAGGGACCTGTGGAATCGGCGTCCCAACAAGGAACTCATCCCATTTGCTGTTCCTCTGCCCCTACCTCCCTGGCCTCTAAAGCCGTCTTGGTGGTGTCCAGCCGCTTTCAGCCTAGGGAGGACCTCTCACCTTTTCTTTTTTAGCTTTATTCCAGAGCTAATGGAAACTCGGTAGTTTCACTTGTAACTTGGATAACCTGCACAGCTTTTTGTAGCTGCGAGGCACGAGCAGACCCTGGGAAGAATTGAGCCCAGAGCCATTTACAGCTCTCTCTGTTGAGAAACTGAAGAGCTTGGAGGAAAAAAACCTCAGTCCAGAGGAGGTTTTTTTTTCCCCCAAAGCTCCCTTGGGGAAGGTTTTCCCATGCTGGGTGTGCAGAGCACTGGGGCTGCTGCAGGGAGACTCACACATTCGGACACAGAGGGACACCACGTTTGTGGCAGCTTCCTCTCGCCAGAGAATGAGGGGGCCAGAAAGAAGCTTTCGGGGCAGAAGCAATGACAATTCCTAGACCTGTGCTCTCCTCCTCCAGTAATTCTCAGCATCCCCAAATAGCCCCATGTATGGAAGAAAAACGGCAATTCAGAGTTCCCTTTGCTTCAGGGCAAAATAACCCAACATTACTTTGGTTTATCTATATTTGTAACCCTGTTCCTTGGAAGACAGGAGTTTGCTGTGGAATATCTGTGGCAACCTGGAAGGCAACTGATGTACCTTTCCCACTCTGGAATAAACTCAGTAACATGAATCCTCCCTCAGACTCCACAGATGTGTGCATCTGCAGAAGATGCTGTTAATAATTAATATAATTGTACAACCCCCTAGATATAAAAATACACAGACAGAGCCTCACATTTTGCCTGCTTCTCTGTAACAAATACCCAAACTGAAACAAATTTAACAAGATACATTACACAAGTCTGCAGACAGAAGTTGTATGAAAATTTTAACTCTCTTCAGCAAGAAAGCACTTCTATTTCCAGTAACGCTGGCAGCATATACTGTAGCTAGGCAGCCGCATTTATTTTCAATTATCATTTTTGCCTTTTTATACAGCATAATGAAATGCCTGGTAAATTATACATTTTTGTAAAACACAAACTTGTCTCTTTATTTGCAGCTCAAGTCTTGCAATATCGTTTTGTCTGCATTAGTTCTAGCTCTTTATGAGAGGCCAATTACGTTTCTTAGCTGTAACATGTAGAGTGTGATATGTTACTTGCCAGTCCCAGCTGAGACACAGCCCGCTGCAAAATGACCATGGCTAAGGCTCAGACCTTTGGAGAAAAGGGGGAAAATTTACAGAATTCTGCTTGCTAAAACATTGTCCATGCTTGTTTGCTTCAGGTTCAATACCTAAGATTTTCAATCCACACCCCCTGCTAAACAAAGGCATATTTTTTAGGGGGGAAAAAAGCCCCATATAGCTGCTTCCCCCAGTCTCCCTTTAGAAAGACGCTCTCCTGGCAGATGGATCTCAATATGCCGTCTCCCAAATCTTAAGCAACTCTGAAAACATAAAGTTCACTTATACCAATGGGCCATATATATCTACACCCCTCGATTCCCTGTCTCTTTAACTGGCACTTTGAACTAGTGAGCACCTCTTTAATCTTGCCCCATTATCATCCTAATAGCACCTCCCGATATTCATAAATGTCTAGCAAGACTTTCAGCTATTTGGTATGAAGAAGAAATATCCAGCTAAATTGAGAAGATTACCACATCACCACATAAATCAGTGACAGGCCGCGTGTTATTACAGTTGATTTTTGTTGACAGTTGGCTGTAGGCAGTTGTGTTTCAAATGCCTTTTTTCTCTGGAAAATTAAACAAAATTCCATGCAAAATGCAGCCCTCCAGTTCAAAAACTGTAAATCCAAAATTAGCATTTCATACTTTAAAAGGTAGCACAGCACAATTTTCCATTGAAAGGTCTGTACAGTTGTCACAAATGGGTGCTTCACTCATGACACTAATGCTACCGATGCCTTTTAAGAAAGCCACCTTTCTCTGATACTATTTTCTTCTCCTAATAATCTGCATACACTATAGTTCATCCCTATGGAAAAGAAAGAGAGCTCACTTACTGATCTCTCATATGGGAGCATTATGCTTTCAGCAATTCAGACAGATAGGCTGGGTGGGAGGGGGGCGCATTGCCGAATCCTCCGTGATAAGAGGGAAGGAATTGTGGCCAGCGAAAGGTTAATCTTCCCTCTCCAAGTCCCTCCTTCTGTCTTGGCATAACCTGGAGAGCAAAGAAAATGTGAGACTTACAAAGTAGAAACACACACCGGCACTGAACTGTTCCTGCTGCATCGTGTGGCACTTCACACACAGGGCCACGCGTGACCTAATTAACAAAAAGCCGTTGCTAAAAGTCAGGGAAGCAGCTTGGGTGACACCAGAGAGGACCAGAACTTGCGAAGGAGTGTCTGCTTCCAGCAGCTGCTGATCTGCCAGTTTTGGCTCAGATAGCGCCCGCTGCTAAGCCAATTTTTAGGGACTCTGGTGTCAGCAAGTTGATCAAGCAGCAGTAGTTGAGACGGAGCGCCTTCCCCTTCTCCAGCCATATCCTGGAGGCACTGTCTTTGTCGTGGGCAATAGCTTGGAGAAATCACCACCAGGAGAAGTTCACATTTTTGGCTATGTATATACATATATATATGTATAACACAGGGAATTGAAGCAGAGAACTGCTCTGCCTACTCCTGGGCACGGGGACAGATGTAATCTGGTTTGTCAGCCGAAAGATGTTACATGTGTCTTCACACAAACACTTTGCTGGCAGCTCGCTGGCTTCTGGCCACACAGTCCGACATCCCCTGGTCAGAAATGCTGGGCTGAAAACCAGATCACCGGCCAATTGCATCTGGTTCAATTCCCCCCAGTGTTCAAGGGCAGAGGTGTGACGGCCTGTGTGAAGGATCAGCCCCTCTCCCAGCCCTGTCCTCAGAGGGGAGCCAAGGAGGGAGAGTCCACCTGGTGACCTCTGAGCTGGGTAATCCTGCTGCTTGTCACTGAGAGGGAAGTGAGTTCACAGTAGCCAGTGCCAATAAAATTAAGCATTTCAGTCAATATTGAAATGGTTTAATCTGAATTCACCATCAAGCATTTTAAACAGCTGCCTCACTCTCATTTGCTCATGGCTGGGTCGAGGTCTAGTTTTCACAGCCTGTGCCAAACCTTTCCCTGGTGTAACTCTGCTGACAGAACAGGTCAAGATGTCCATGAGAGCCTGGTCCCAGTCACCCATGGTGTGTGACCCATACGACAAAGCTCTTGACCCTCTGCTAGATGTTGGATTTGCACCTGATTACAGGCAAAGATTAAATCAATGGAATCAAATAATCACGGTGACATACTGGTTGCTTACCAGTTGCCCTGCTGGGGGAAAATACCCAGCCAAGAAGGATGGAAAATGGCAGCATGAGAATACAGGGAATATGATGGAGCAATCCTGTGTTCCCTGTTGAGGAGAGGTTGGAAACGGGACAAAGCTTTGCCGTTGAGTGAGCTGCAGCCTACAGAGAGTGATTGAATGATTTAAGGTAGCACTTGTTCAACACTGGAAATATTTATACTTAGGATCTGTAGGGAATATCATAAAAAGGGTTATGCCACTAATACTTTCTCTTCTAACTCTATGTGCGCATTTAATATCTTAGTATCTGATTCCCAATGAATATTTCTTACAAATTTTTGAAACACACAAGAGGTGACCTCCCATTTCTGCTTGGGACCAGCTCCTCAGGAAAACCAGGCAGTGAGGAGACACAGACCAAACTGGCAGTGTGAAAGAGTGTGGTCCACAGGGAAAACAATTGCCCCACCAAAAAAATGCCCAACACTGACACAAAAACAAAGCAGGTTTTAAGTACAAAGCTGCCCATTCTGATAAAGATGAGGAACCAATGCATGATCACTGGGGAGAGGAGGCTGAGCTGAACGAGACAGTGTTGCCAAGAATAGCGCTTGAAATGACGTGTGATGAGGGCTGCGAGTGCAGGCAGAAGGTGACTCTGTATACACAGACAGGTATTTTGTGCCACATGAAAAGCCTGAGAAGTGTGGCAGCTACCTCTGTCTTCAGACATGAGGCAGGTTTTTCACTCCGTGGTACAGGAGAGCCCTTCTCTGCGGCCATGCTCATGCAAGGACAGGGAAAGGCTGATAAGAGGAGAGAGATTTGGGAGCCCAGGTGCACCTTCACCCCGACCAGAGGAAGGCATCAGGGTGCCAGGGGCTGACGAAGGAGACGCAAGGGCTTTGCTCGAGGAGGAGCCCAGTGGCAAAGCCCAGCTGTGGCAAAGCTGCTGAAGTGCCAAGGCATCAAACAGCCTCGCAGGACAGCCAGCAAACTTGCCCGAAGAACATGTCAACAGCAGAAATTATCCTTCAGCAGAGGAGATGAGGCAATCTGGGGTGGTGACAGTGGGAGCAGGGGAAGCAAAGGAAGTGTTGGGAGCCTGACCCACAGCCATGGCAGAGAAGGTTGCTCCAGAGAGCCTGCACAGTGCTGGAAATGGAAAGCCTTCTCGTGCTGTCCCCTGGCTTGCAGTTCTTTGAAATGTTTGCATCTCCAAAGCTTCTGGGTTTGGCAGCTCTGCAGACATTATGTAAAGGGGAGAGCCACTGGGTTTGCTGTTTCAGTGAATGTAAAAGGTGCAAGCCACCCCTCCACTCCCCTGGCATCCTTTTCTGCACAGCCCAGGTGTTTGCATCTCAACAGCAATTTTTGTACTGAACCCAGCAAGATACAGTGAAATCCCAGCGCTTGATTCACAGAGATATCCGGCTTCGAGGGAAAGATCACACTCAGCTTTGGATTGTAAGCCCAGAGATGTCATAAGAACAAATCAATTACTCCACAAATGAGGGGAAATACTCTACAAATTTTAGCTGAACTAAGTAGAGAAGAGAAATGAATCTGTAAATCATCAAATGGTGTGTCTGTTTATAATTATTATCATGCAAGTAATATAATGTCAGTCGAGCAAGATAATTTTTGTGTGTTTTGGGATTTCCTAGTTTGCATCTTTCTGCCTACAGATCTAGATCTCCAGGGCAGGTAATTTTTTTTTTTTCCTGATGTCTCATAAAGAGAAAGAAATGCTGAATATAAAACCTGACAGGAAGTTTCCCCTTTAAAAGTACAGTTCACGTGGTTGTTTAGAAAATGCAGTTCAAATACTGTTCTTTACTGTGTTCTTACAAGTTGTGAGTAATACACACATTTGTTCACATGGCAAAGGCTGTGCTCATGACAGTAGCCTTGGAATAATGTCAGGTGGCTGTTGCTTACAGGGCAGGAGTACTGTGGTCTCCCCCAACTCCAGGCTCATCCATATTAGGAGCTGAAGCTGGATTTAACTGCTGGCCAAATCACAGAGGTGTGCAGGCTTCATGCACTGCCTTGAGTTGGGGTGCCCAGAAAACTCTTCAGGAGCAAATAAATTTATAAAATATCCTAGGGGGTATATGAGAACTGGAGCTGAAATTTAGTATTTTCTAACTGCTCTCACCCTTCCTCCTGGGACTGCTGCTGATCTTTGATCACTTCCCTCATTTACAAACGCTGTCATCTCGCCATTCTCCTTCTACTCCGTATCATTAATACAAATCTGGAAACAATGGCTTTCTCCCTGCTAAAACATTGCAACATCCCACTATTTGTTTCCTCTTCTAAAACGGATCATTCATTATAACCCATATCCCCCAAAGAATTTTATCACTTGAAACCTGTTTGCAGTGAATCTAAAGTAGCCGGAAAATCATCTCCTCAGAAATTCCTGCGTACGCTGGAGCCGACTTCTCCTGGAAGCCCAATAAAGTGTTGAGTCCCTCTGCAGGCAATATCCATTTTTCTTCTTTCTGATACAGTCTCCAGCAGTAACCCCTGCAGCTGTGCATGATCCCTTTTTTTTTTTTTCCTGCTGAAATTCACTGCTCAGCTCTGTTAGCTCTTGTACCCACTTCATTCCAGAGAGTTGGGATAATTGCCTCCTTGCTTCGTCGTTCCACCACCTCCATGCTTATCGCAGAGGTCAGCTTTTCTTTTATCTCTCCTATAACCAACTCATTATTTGCTGCTTTCTCTTGCAAGGGACAGGCTGCTGCTCCCTGACTCCTGCCCCATTCCACTTTTCCTGGTGTTTGTGCACCTCGTTTGAATATTTCTCCCCAAAAGGACATCTCTACTTCTCAGCATTTGAATTTAGTATTTTACTTTGTAGTCTGTGATCTCCGGCAGCAGAGGTTTGGGTGAACACTGACCTGTGTGATGAGGTATCACCAAAACACCTGCAGTTTTGAGAGTTGTGTGAGCAGGGAATTTCCTCAAAAATCTGGACAGCCATTAGGGTCATGGAAGGTTTTCTTTAATAAACTAAATAGGAGTAACATGCTCACTGATTTTTACCTGAAAAAGGTTATGCAACCTAGTAACGTTAAAATACATTCACGGTGAGGCTTGGGATTCAAATTGCTCAAATGCTGGTAGAAAAGAAAGGAATGCTGAATATAAAACAAAATAATGCAGAGAATGTTCTACAGTGTTAAGGGTGAAGGCAGCTATGGCTATGCCAGATTTACCATCAAGGAGGCTTGGACCAAAGCTCCCTTTGAACTACTCACAGTCAAGAATAAACCCTAATGTCAGTATGTGAAAATTTGAAGTGCAGAAAGGGCAGCCATCCCTTACAAGTCCCCAGACTATCTAAATACTATTGGAGACACTTTAAAAAAGATGCAGATGATCAGACTCTGAGCTAACCCACAGAACTTTTTCTTGGGACATAAAGTTTTTGAAATAACAGCAAATTGAGGACAACTGAGGAGTGGGTAATAAGGTCTGGAAAGCACAGGCAGAGCCAGGCTTACTACAATCAGCCTTGAAGTGTTGTTCACAAATTGTCACCAAAGCACTGTGGGAGGAGTGCAGACAGGGCAACTTTTGCAGAGATACTAATGACACTCGTACTTCCGGGGGCTTTCAGAGAATATTATGTACCCATTTCCCTGTTTGAAAATGCACCTCTTCACATAAAACAAGAGATCTTCGCATTTTTAAATAACACATCCACTCATGTAAAATCTCTCCTCCAGCGCTCTGCCGAGCAGCAGTGGTGCTGCCTGAAAATACTGATGTTTTCTAAAAATATGTCTACCGCTTTTCAGTCCATGTCAGTGCAATGCAGTTGAACTTCCTAATCAGTGATAATTTGCTGTAATATTGATGATGACCATGCACAGGGACATAAGCCCCCAGTTCTTTGTTGTTGCTTAATGCCATCATGAAGTTCACGCAGGCTGGATAGTCACAGGCTCAGCACACCAGGACAAAGCCTGGCTTCATCCTGAGGCCACCAGAACAGCAGAAGAGCAGAGTCCAGTCCTACACCTGCTACCAGCCAGCCCAGCAACCCTGAGTCACTTTATTTGCTGTCTTCCCCTCACAACATTTTCTATGTAAATCTGAAACCCTGTGAGACAGCACATGTTTTTCTTTAATGGGGCGCGCACAGTTCCTGCCATGGTGGAACTCGTGCCTTGGCCAGGATCTTGAGGTACTGGGGTAATCAAACAGAAAGAGCTGGCAGGAGAAAAACAGCACCCCTTTTCCTTGGCGGAAATCTGATTGCGGAGGGGGTTTGTTTTAATCCAAGAGAGCAAAATACTCTTGGGTATCGTTCAACAGTGAGCAGTCCCTGCTACCTCTGTTTCTTAAGGTGAGTGGAAAGGCAGCCTGTACTGCCACAGTGGGGAATTCGGGTCTTGCAGATCTGTTTCTTTGTCCGAGAGGCCAAGCTGGGGGCCATGTCTTCACGAAGGGTCCGTGAGTGTGGCAGCTGCCTCTCACTTCTCAATTTGCTTTCAAAAGCAAACTGTAGGCCACACGATGCCACGCGACACCAAGGCACAGAGCCTGCTGACCCAGGGGGACCTCAGCCACTGCCATTTGAGTAGCAGACAGACACCAGAAACCTCTGAAGAGCCACTGGGGCATGCTGGCCACTCCACATCCAACACCTGCAAGGCGAGGCCCGGTGGAAAGCCCCGTGGCCACCTCAAAGGCACGGCCAGCAGCCTCAGCAGCAGCTGTGCTGCCACGTCATGTCCCTGCTCATGGAGGAGACGTTCAGGGCCAGCTCGCAGGGACAAAACACTCCAAGCACAAACATTGCTTTGCAGAGGTCC
Source organism: Melanocharis versteri (assembly GCA_013397845.1). Taxonomy (NCBI): domain Eukaryota; kingdom Metazoa; phylum Chordata; class Aves; order Passeriformes; family Melanocharitidae; genus Melanocharis; species Melanocharis versteri. Next base: position 323,100 of record VZTG01009760.1, on the reverse strand, counting down.
CATAGGGCAACTCGTGAACTGCCCGGCAGCCAGTGGCAGCAGGGATGTGACATCCCTGGTGCTTGCAGGCAGAGCCACCCGAGGCAAGAGCACAACCTGCTGAGCTGCTGCCCGTGCCTGGGGACAGCCGAGCCCCAGCCCAGCCGGGATGCTCCCACAGAGCTCACACTCCTGCACCTCACATCACCCATGTTTAGGGGCACCACCACTGCACTTGGTGCATTTGCAGAGCCCCACCACGGCTAAAGTGATCTTTTACACTTCACATGAGAGGACATGGGGAAGGCCCATTTCTCCTTCATGTACTTATTACTTCAGACCTGTTTCCACCTCCAAAACACGTTGGTATTGTTCAGCGTGGCCAGCCCTGCGGATGTGAGCAGGGTGCGTGTTGAGCTTCTCCTCTGAAATATTTGCATGAGCCGCTGGTTTCCGCTCTCCCCACTGGGGACAGGAGGCTTTCTCTCACTTCTCTATTTCATCGTGATCTATAGAAGCAAGTTCAAAAGGGCAGGAGTGAGGGTCTCACATCCTGATGCTTTGACTCACCCTCGTGAAGAGTTATTGGTGTCAGTATGGCTACAGCTGCTCGCTTCCCCCCCAGCCTCTTTAATTTCTGTCCCTTTGCCACACTTGATGACAAACAATAATGAGCTTTTACATTCCCTCACTAACTACCTTATTTCTCACGCTTGCAGGAAAATATATACACACTCAAACATACATTATACACATACCCCTGCATGCCATTTATCGGTTAACTCCTGAAAAAAATAGATTTATCTACTCTGAAGATAGGGGTGGGTTGTGGCCTTCAGCCTTACTGGCTTTTAAAAAGCTACCAGTGATCATTTCTGTAATAGTTTTTACCAGATTAACATAAAAACTTTGGTCTGAAGAGCGTTTTCTTTTTTCTTTGTGTCAAAGACCATGGTTTGCATTTCTTAGCCCAATAAAAGTTGTGCTATGCGTGGTACCTCAAATTCCCCATTCTCCATCCCAGAGCAATCTGTCTCTGTGTATCACACTCCCAGTCTCCACATCTAAATACCTATAAAGGGACTGCCAAATAAAATGTTGTGAATGCTGCTCTCCATTCTCACTCACTAAAACTTTGTTGAATTTGCTTGGTTTTACACCTATTACAGCTCAAAGACAGTTTGCTTCTCCCCTGCAGGGTTGTGGAAGCAGCAAAAGTAGTGGGGAAGGAAAAATCTTCAAACCAGCTCACTGCTTTGTCCCTTTAAACTGCTGAGCAGAAGTGTTGAAGTCTCAAAGTTTTCCTTTTCTCTGGGTTTTGTTTTTCAGGGTTTTTTTTTAATGACTGGCTGCCACAACTCAAAATGCCTCATTTTGTATCAGCAGAATTTAGTCACACTGATAATTCAGATTTCCAGGCAAGATACTTGGAGTGAGCCTTCCTTATGGTTTTCCTCTAACACCAAGGGTTCAGATAATTTTAATCTAACAATTGACTTCATTCTCTCGTTTGGGATTTCCTTTTCCCCAAGTAGCAGGAGAAAAAGGGAAAAAAAAAAAAAAAAAAAAAAAAAACCCAAGAAACACAATTTTTTATTGCATGGAAAATGCCTGAGGGGCACAAACTAAATTCAGCACTAACTTGCAAAGGCAGATTTTAAAGTTGCAAAATCAGAGCATAATTTGGCCCAATATTCTGTTTCAGTGCTTGGCTCAGTGAGGAAACCGGGACGTGTTTTTTCCTGCCCGGGAATTATTGTTAAAATGAAAAATGAGTTTTCATAGACAGGGAAGTATCATTGCTGTAAGCAAGCATGAACAATGCTGAATCTCAGTCATGCGTAAAACCCAAGAAGTGGCCAAAAAAGCGCTTTTCTGAGAAAGCTGGCAACCCCTGCTCTGGAAAGTTGTACCATACCCCATGCCAACTCGCTCTACCAGCGCCGGCTGTGGAAATTGCTCTCCCTGAAACAACATCTACCTAATTTGTAGCAGTTAATAACTAACAGCATATAATTTTAAATCCCAGGCACACTTTGCTGGTTCCTGCTTTTAATTAAACCTTACTCATAGCAATGAGCGGAGTGGGGATTGGGTAGGTGGGATGCTGGAGCTGCAGCCTGTGATGAGTGGGGCCAGCAGTGGTACCCCTGGCAGGACCCCCTCCCCTTCTCCTAAGTGTGCATATTAATTCAGAGTCCTGTCAATCAGGGCTGGTTACTATGGCAATGGTGGGCCTAAGCTAATGAAGAGCCACTCACCCCTCTCTGCGAGTAGGGACGAAGAAGCCCATGGTCAGAACCCAGCCACAGAGCTCCTCTGGATCAAGGGAGCAGGACAGACATGTGATGGGAAGTTAATGATGTATTAAAAATGCATGTTAATTAATGAGATTTTTTAAATTATAGCTTTTGCTCGCACCATAACTGGTATGCAAGTGGCAGGAGGGCTGGAGCGAGCAGCTACCACCTCCTCACTGCCTGGCATGGCCACTGACAACCCCTACACGTCCTCCATCGAGTCCAGGAAACAGAAAGTGCTGTATGTTCCAGGGCATCCTGAATAAATCGTGTAACAGCAGCTTGGACATCACTCAAGCATTAAAGCAGAGCTTTTCCTGGGCCCGAAGCAGCTCTGTGCCCCTTGCTACCACCCGAGCCTTTGTGCAGGGAAATCCAGGGCGGCTCGGACCGAAGGTCCCCGGCCATCAAAGCTCCATCTCGCGGGAGGCGGCGGAGTTTTGGCATGCAGAGTCTGGAGGCGATTCTCTATCTGCTGCATTTGTTTTGCAATTGCAGTACGTCTCTGTCCATGTGCCATTAAGGGCTCAATTCTTTTATTCGCCTCCCCCTTCCCCCCCCACCTTTTTAAAACATCATGTTTATGCAAGTGGACAGGAGCCTCTCATATCTGGGTCACACGTTTGCTGGAGGTCATTGAAAGGCTACAAAATGGAGCATGCCTAATTCTGCTATTTCAGAAGTTTTCTCACATGTTCTCAAGACAATTATGCTTATTAAACGAGTTCATTAAATTTCAGAAATCCTTTGAAATTCTGACATACCAAAAAAATATGCTGAACTCCTTCCATTTCTTATGACACCTACAAATGCTCTGATCCGAGGAGGTGCTGGACACTGGAGCTTGGCTGCCCGTGACGTGGCCAACATATTAAGCATGTCCTGTCTCTACTGCAAGCCAAATAAACTAAGTAAATAAAACAGGGCATCGAGGTCCATCAAGTGACCTTTTGCAGCATCACTGTCACTGGCCCAAGCACCACTCTACCGAGAGTAATTTAGAGACACGGGATAAATGTCACCGATGCTCCTTAAGAGCTGTGGGGTTTGCAACAGGATGGGACACACAAGGCTTTTCCAGGACTGAGAACTGGCTCGCTGCTGAGCTGCAAACTCCAGGGATGCAGGAGGAGAGCAAAGGCAGGCTCTGTGTCATCTCCTCTGTGCTGCCCTGGGGGAAGCTGTGTGGTACATCCTGATCCCTGCCCTCTCAAAGGAGCACAGGGGCTGCAGAAGGACATTTTTTAGGTCATGGCACACATGGAGAAAGAGGACATAACCAAGTCATGGAGCACAGGCAGAACCATCCTGTTGGGAAGCAGCTTTTCCCAGAATGAAATGTCCTGATACTCAAAGGTGCTGAGCATCAGGAACTGTGAGTGAACAGGAGCTGTGGGTGCCCAGTCACTGCAATCACATCCCACAAATGCTGAGATGCCATGCACTGACCATGTATGAGTACTTCTTGTTTCACAATACATGGAAACAGAAGTTAACAGCTCATTGTTGCAATATTAATCATACACGGACATCGGGTCATGGGATTGGCTTGGCATCAAACAGTTCTACGAGCCTACAAAGAGAGTAAAGTGTTGCTTAGGGCAGCATGCCTCTGAGCAGCCCTGTCACTTCTGGGGAACTGTGTATGGACTCAATAGCAATTTGGAAATTAAAATGTACACAAGCTGATCGCTCATTAAGAAGTGTTTCTTTTTGGTGTGTAAGAGAGCATTTATCATAGTTGGCCCACACCAACAATCAGCTTTGGACAGAAGCCACCTTTACTAATGAATGGGAGGGAACAGTTTTTAATCTCTTTGAGATCTCCTATCAATTGATTTTGGATGATGTATGGGAGGTTTTGTTCTCCAAGAATTACGATACTCCTCAAGTGGCAGCAGAGACCCAATATTTTTGTTGTATGGCTTTGTCTCCTGACACGGTGCCATTTGGTCTTGACACTGTAGCAGCCTCCCTGTAGACTCTTTCCCATTGTCTCACATTATCCTTGTCCCTCTTGCATTGTCCGGCCTTCCCTGTGATTGCACTAGCACAGATCTAAACAAACAAGGGAGAGGGAAATAAACCAGCTGATACTTTTGATGAATTCTAGCCACAAAATATTAAAAAAAGATGGTTTTCAGCTCTGTGCTTGCTGATACGCTGGGAATGAACCCGCCTGGGCGTCACGTCAAGCCCCTGAATGGTACCTGCAAACGAAGGTGGCCAGAAGGCACTAAACTGGCATTAAAGAGAGAGCCTTTGATCAGGTCCTCAGGAAACACTTCCTCTGTCTTCCTGAAGTGTAACTTTAGACCAGGCTCCACCAAGGCCACTTCACTCTTTTGTGCATCCCCTTGAGCTTAGTGGTGAATGAGCTGAAGCCTGCTCTGTTTCCTTTACTAGGTGGCACGTGTCAAGGATCCCTGCGATCACTTTTGTTCTTTGCTTTATCTAAAGAGCTCCTTGCAGAAGCCCGGAGTGTCAGTGGTCATGAAAAGAGCATAGCTGGAATATAGCAGTATTTTATATCCTCTGGGCAGACAATTAACTGAGCCCCATTAGTGGCTGGAGTCTCAGGCCTGGATCCAGACAATAGCAAAGAGGTGTCAGATCTCCCTCGGGAAAGTGGGAACACCAGTCTCCTCTTGGGAGATTCCAAAGCTGCTGGAAGCCTGGTGGCTCTGCCCCATGTGTTCAGAAGGACAGCAGTGGGTGCTTTAAGGGTCTGGGTGGACAGAAGATCCCTGCAGCAGCTCTAAATATCCCCAGATTGCTCACATGAGGGGTCAGTCTGGCTCCTCCCTAAGTCAGAGAAATTTTGTGCTCTGTGCCACCATGCAGATCCTGAGTCCTTGAGCCTGCTCTACAAGCTCTCACAGGATCATCCTTGAGGATGTGGTCCCAGGTGAAAGCAAAGAAAAATCAGACAGCAGAAAAATAGAGGAATAAAGAAGAACAATACGCTTTCTTTTGGTCAGCTGCTGTGGATTTCAGTGTCTCAGCCTGCTACAGGAGGAAGGACCACAGTGACAAACCCTTCTAAGAGAAACTCCCTCAGCTCCTCTCAACACACACATGGAGCGGAGTTTCTGCTCCCGTACACGGATTTCCATGTCTCCTCATTATGATCATCTCTAGGAGAGTAATGTCATACAAGATGTCAAAAACAAGAAGCAACATGCTAGAAGAGTGCCACTTGGAAATAAAGCCCTGCTTTTATTGGATAGCTGATCTGCTAAAAGCAGTCATTTGAAATATCTGCAGATCGTTGGGATCCGTGAATAATTGCTATCTGCACATCTCAAATTCTTTACAGTTTTTGCTGTTACATAGCTCTGCATGTCTATAAATAGTAGAGCAATGTCGCTCACTGCATAATACAGTCTCTGTGTTTTTACAACTCATCATGAACTTCTATGTAATTTATTTTTTATTGAAGAATTCCAATTAATGGCTTCCTGGTGATTTTAAAGCCTCAAATTATCAGTCTCTGAAAACAAAGCAGAGGACATAATTATCATAAACCAAGAATTTTTCATTTTGAAGCTTATCTGTTTGTGCTAAGTATCTTGTCTGTAAGTAATTAGTGCCTTTATTTTTTTCAGTAAAAATAATGACCATTCTATGCTGCACATCCAAATTCCTCTAACTGCTAGATGTGCTGTGTACATTATATTTGAAAATGCACCACCTTGGACCAGCTTTAAAGTATTTCATCAAATGATAATGGCAACAACAAAATACATCTGTTTGTTGGAATAAATTATGTGACATATTAAAAAAGAAGAAAAGCTATTATATCTTTTTCTCATCTAAGAGTAAAAAGCCTTTTTAAAATATGCACTTATTTATTACCATGGTGGCGTAGGATGATGGCGAGCTGCTTTTAGGCTATTTATAATTCCCAGCTGCTGATCAGGACTGATCAGGTGATGGTATAGATGGACAGAGCACCCTTTACTTGGACGTCTGTCTTTGCTGATGCATCTTTGCCCTGTGCTTAGAGCAGCCAACCCAAGGCTGGAAGCTGAGGTTGGTAACAGGAAAAATCTGCATCACCTCTCCCAAGCACTCCTTATAAGGAAAGAATTTAAGCACAACACTGAGATCCTGCTCCTGAAACCTGGGGAAGCAGAGTGGATTGGGATACTTGTAGTCACTCCTGTGCCAAGAGCAGATCTGTGGCACTGATATTTTCATGAGGGACAGAATTTACCACGAGTTTCCTGCACTCCAAGAGTCTCCCTTGGATGCTCAGTGCCTGTCTATGTTTGCAGGTGGGAAGACTTTTCCCAGCTCCAGGTAAATCAGTTTATAACCTGGATTGTGAGGGCTGGTCCTGCCTGCCATCATTGGAACTGAGTAATTTCTGTGCTACATGGGCCCCCCAGATACATCAAGAGTCCCCCACAGCAAGGGAGGAGGGGGACCTTGGGCAGATCTCTGGTCCCACATTTGCTGTACACATCCAGAGCATCCCCTGAGCACCCAGAGAGGAAGGGGGGGACCAAGCCCTAAAGGAGGAGGAGTATGCCCTGTACCAGCCTTACTCAGCATTGCCACGAGTCCAACACACAGAGCCCTGCTTTATTTCCCTGCCTTGTACAGTAATGCCTTTTCTATTGTGGCATCAAGCAAAGAAATCACATAGTCAATAATGCAGCAACAATGCATGTTGGATAAAGTGGGGAAGAATGAATTAGGAAGACAGTGAGGATACTTCCCTATAAGAAGATGTTCCTGGTGATCTGTGGACTCTCCTCAAGAGCAAGCTCATTTCCAGGTTGCCCCAGACTGTTAATCAAGTAACACTTCCAGCCTGAGACAAGCTGGTCTCTACTAGACACTGCACCCTCTGCAATGCCTGCAAACAGATATGAAGCAACTCCCTGCTTTTACTTTTATAAGGGATCCTGCTGATTGCAGTAGAAACTTCCTGAGGAGAGTGAATTTTGAAATGAACCCAAGGTAAAATGCTAACTCCATAATTTTAAACCATAAATAAACATGCCTTAAAAATCTAAAGTCAAGTTAGAGTAACATCAGCTCCCCTCTCTGGCTGGCTCCTCGCTCTGTAAGAAGCGGGGATGCTGCACATTGGTTGGACAGTGAATGCCTCTCAACATCTGAAGGAGGTTCAAGGTCCCTTCCCAGCCTGACCATGGCACAGATCGTACGTAGCTGGTGACTGTCCAGCCCCAGCTCACACTTCCTGCATCCTTGAACCAAGATCCCCGGCTCCACTTCTGAGTTCCCTCTCATTTTGGCAGACATCCAGGCCAGCTGCTAAAATAAATCTATTTCTTTTCTTCCCCTGCGAGCCCTGACGTTCTCCTACTGCAGAAAGGTAGCAATAGTGGTGGTGTTTCTTGGCTTTCATCCTGGCTGTGTGATCCACCCCAAGCCACCTCTCCCCACGTCTCCAGCCCGCATTCCCAGGCTGCAGGATGAAGGAGAGCTCACCGTCCGCCTCGCAGTCTCTTTGCTCCCAGGCACTAAGTAAATGTCAGCTTTTTTCACTGTGTTACATACATTGTTAATTTTAAAAAGAAATCCAATATCATTGTTTTTCATGCTAGCTGAGATGATTCTGAAATTTAATAAAAATAGTGGAATTTTTCATTAATGGCAGCCAGGGTTTAAGCCAGCACTAACTTTCCATAGCGGCAAGAGCAGATAAAAGGAGGTCATCCTCATCTTGTTCTATTGCAACTGTCCTCAGTCACAGCTTCAATGGCAATGAATTCAAACCCAGCCCTTTTGCTTTACTGAATTAGCATACATAAAGTGGCACAAGGGAAAGGGACACCCCAAGCACCTGAAAACATTAGACCAAATAATGTTTGTAAGACAAAACTGCAAGAGCAAGGAAATTATGTGAAATACTTTGTCCTGGTCAGGCGATTCTCTTGCTCCAGATCTGGCAGGGAGGGAAAAACTAGGGGTAATTAGGGTGGGAACATGGCTAAAGCATCCTGCAGACTCCCCTTGCTTTGGTGGCAGCCCATCCTAAAGGAAATCCTTCTCCAGTGGGTACCCACCTGAGCTACAGAGCCAAGCACGGAGGTGCATCACTCTTAGAGAAATTACTACACCATCATCTGTATTTTCTGAATGTCTTCGGGGCAGATACCAGCCTAGACTTTGCCTTCCCTGACTGCAGCTCTGTGGTCTGCCACCACCACATGAAGGATGAAGACTAAGGGGAAGAATGTGGAAAAAAATATTTTGCTTGCAAAGTATATTTTCCTTATGGCTGTTATTGGAAAAAAAAAAACCAAACCTACATTAAAACTACTCTATGAGGCATTTGTTCTTTCGACTTTGTTGTTGTAAAAGGCTCCCCAGGTCTCAACCATATCTGAGGCCAAAGTAAGTACGGCCCTTCCTCTCCCCCAACTCTTCCATTACTAAATCAGCAGTTTATCATCCCCTCTCCCAAGGCCACCATTGAGTGGCCACCTTACAGCATGTTAGCAGTCAGCAGAAAAATTGGGAAAGTCAGACAGCAGCCATCCATGCTGCATGTGGGACTCAGAGCAGGACCAGCAAGATGCTCATCCCTCTCCCAGCCAGGTCATCTACCAATCAAGGAAATGCTTTTCCTGAGCCTCTTCATTGGACATAACCAGATAAATGCAAAAAGCAAGAACAATATCTGCTCTCTCCGCAACGGTGTTACCCCATGGACATCTGGAGCCCCCTTTCCATGTAAAGATCCGTATAACTGCTCCTGAGGTTGGTGGGAGGGAGCGTGGTATGGAAAGCAGAGAGCAAGCAACCCTCCCCAGCGAACTCCCAAAGAGCCTGCCCAACTCCAGTGTCATACACACTTTTATTTTGGCATCTGTGTCTTCCCATCAGTAAGACCTTCGTTTAACAAGAAAAATACAACTTTTTGTTTTTCCCCCTCTCCTTTGCTTCTGAGCCTGGCCTCTAGATGTTCAAAAGCCAAGGAGATCCCAGAATCCACTTCCTCTGAGCAAGAACACAGACTGAAGTTTAGCCTCAGGTTCTGCCTCTGCCAGCACTGTGCTCTGATATTAGGAAATATCAGAGATTACAGAGAAACTGAGAGCAGCACTTCTGTGGGAAGACTGAAAAATATGAATGGCTCTTTGCAGAACAAACCTTTCTTCCTGCAGACTTGCATTTCTAAGTTAAATTTGTCACATATTTTCCCAACTGGCTACTGCAAGCAAGGAACTTACTGCAGCAAGAAATTCACTGGGTTTCCACAAATTTTCCCCAAATGGTCATTGATTCTCTCCCTGAGCATCGCTGGCATGATTCAGGGCAGAGCTTCCAGGCTGGCATGCGGCACTTTGTGCTGGACTGCCCCAGCCAGAGCAGCAGCAGAAATCACTGGAAACTTTGGAACTGGAAATGGAAATTGGCAGTAATATGTGATAATGAGGAAGACAGCTCCTGTCTCTGCTGCAGAAGCCTGACCTTTTAACAGAGCAAATGTCAGGCAGAGATACACAAATGTGTTTAGACCAATATCAGTCGCTTCTCTGTGGGGGTGCTCACACAGGCACATGGACAGTGAGGGATTTGCAGCCACTGTACTTGCAGAGGGGCACAGTGCTGCACGTATATAAAAGTGGAAATATCCCTGGAAGTTGTGCCATTGGGTGCAAAGGGGCAGATCCTTACAATAGAACATGGGCCATGCATATCCCGGATTCGGTGTATCCATACTTCCCAACACCAGCTCACACAGAGCACACAATGCTCCGTCTCTCCATTGGTCTGGTTTTCCTCCTCATTCTGCTTCACCTGAAACACCTCTGGTTTCCAGGGCTGCCAGGAAGGACTGAGATTGCAAATGAGTCCAGTTGTGAACCAGTCAAAAGCCAGAAGGGCAGCCGGCTTGGGTAGGGATGTAAGTCCATTGTTTGGGATCCAAGGCCTGGCTTGTGGCCATCACCTGGAATGTCTGGGAGTCTCCGTGTACTCTCCAAAAATGCTACTTTAGTCCCCTGTCAATTAAGGAAGAGCTACCACTATTCTGGGGAAAAAAATTCGTAAAATAAAGACCTGCCTCTTACTCTTCCCACACTCAGATGGGGACACCTGGCATGGTAACAATACAGAGCAGACCTGTGTGATCCCAAATACTCACCCACTTTTCCTCCTCAGTCCCAGGAGGTCTAACAGGATGCATTTCTAGAAACCCACCCACGGCACCCAAGTGAGCCCTTAAATCAAATCCAGTTAAATTCATCCGATCGCTTTCCTACGGGGAGCTGCACTGACATAAAGAAGACCAGCAGAACTGGCCCCCGAGCATGGAGCCCATCAGGCCAGCACGTTTAGCCGGTGCAACCAACAAGCTGCCAGCTCAGACCAGGGGACACCAGGCCCCTTTTGGCACTGGGCCTGTCTAATTTCTCAGGTGCAATTAGAAGAGAGGTGAGTGTAAGTGCTAAAGCGTGTAGGAGGGTGCACACAGAGTCAGTTCAGCTCCTTTTGAACAGCACCACAGCAAGGCAAGGATGTTGGTACTGGAATCCAAACACTGGGAAATGTGTGACTCCAGTGCCCAAAAACCTGCATGCCTACCTCGGAGCTCCCATGGCTGCATTTCTTGCTGCAGGGAGGAGAGCCAGGGTAGCAGAGATGCACATAATTGATCATTAGCTCTGCTTTAGCCTTGCAGCAGAGCTGCTCTCCTTGGGAGAGGCACACCAGGGATCCAGAGGGAGCATCCCGGTATCCCTGGGTGATGGCGTGTGGAGGACACACCGAGGGGCCTGGCTGGTCCATCGGGGCCAGGAGAAGCAGCAGCAAGGGAAAAGTCCAAGAGGACAGCAAGGTATGGCTGCAAATTGTTGTGCTGCTCGAGCTAGCAATGCTGTTGGGGGATAGGAGAAGGTAATAAGCAGAATTTTCTAGGAAGCACGCTGAAAATAAGGTACTAAGAAAAGTCACTGAAAATGTCAGGCAAGCCAACAGGGAAAGGTCCAAGGAGCAAGCAAAAGCACAGCATATACTTTTTCATCTATTCAATCTGACCCTGGGCCCGGTGCCACAATCTTTTTAAGGTTAGTGGTGGGAAAGCTGCCTTTTGAATGTTTGCAGAGGCCTATTAACATCCTGTGCTGAGGAACCTTAAACCCCAGGTAGTATTTCAGAGGAAATGGACAGCACAAAACACAGACTGAAAATTAACCACAGCAGACCCCAGGCCTAAATAAGTTCCACTAGCCCTTTCTGAAATCACTTAAAGGCTTTCCTTCCAGTTGGACTCCTGCCCAACCACTTTAATAGGTGCAGCAGGCAGGGGGAAAGAAAAAAAAGGGGGGGGGGAGTGGTGTGGTAAGAAAAAAGAGAAAAATAAAAGGGAAAACAAAACCTATTTGGCCCAGTAATTTAAACATTCTTTGCAAAATAATAATAAAGTAGAAAAAAAAAAGCACTTTAACAAAAATTGCAAGTGTAGCAGGATCGGGAGGGTAACTTGGTGAAATTCTCTGCGGATGGCTGCAAACCTCTAATGGAAAGTTGTATAAGTGGCTGAGGCCAAAGTAGGCATTAATTACAATGAAAAATCAGTTTAGTGCAGGCCACAACTAAATTGGAAGCTGGTCCTCTAGGTAAAACAAAGAAAGTGAACAGAAGCTTTAGATTTGATTACATGGCAATACAAGAAAAATGTGCTGTATGTTGTCTATTATTAAAGCTGCTTTTGGGCCTTCTGTGTGCGCCTAAGGGATTTTAATAAAAAATTAGTAATAACCCTGCTGCCCTGGCTCGCCACAGCTTTTGGCGTGTTTGTGGGTACGAGGCTACTCCTGCAGTACAAATTAAGTCACTTTAGACAAGCAACCTTGAAAGCATTCTGTGGTAAGTTCAAGCAGCACACTTGGACTCCAAGAGGACACAGTCCCTTACTGGAGGCCAGCTCTGGGTTTAGAAGCTGCAGCAGGATTTCATCAGGAAAGAAACCCTGCAACTGCTATATTTGTCTTTGATTATTCTTGGCAACACTAGAAATACATACCCAGGTTCATAAACACTGCATAAAATACTGCAAAAGAGTGAGTTAATGGCAAAAAGTCACCATTAACCGATTTTTTTTTAACAAATGCTAACTCTATAACCTTCTTTACATTGATGTAATGCTACTAATAATATTGTCTTTATTGCTAATATCAGCACTTGGTCCTTGGCATGGCTGGATACAACTAAGCCAGGAAAGTTTACCTGGATTCATTTAAAGATACAAAAAACCCCACTCTCCCAACTTTATAAAGGTAACTTTCTAATCCCTATCCTAGAGATATTTATTTTAAAATGCTATGAATTATGTTCTTTATACTCCAGAATATCCATACCTCAGTGGATCCAAATCTGCTGCTGAGTCCCTGTTTAAAATTTCCTATAAACTAAAGGCAAAATTTGCTATATGCAGAATTTTCTAACATCCAGGGAAATAGGGGGAAAAGGAAAAAACATTGTAGGATTACAGAGATAGGAAACGTGGGAGAACAAGCAGCTTTGTGTCTCTTTGCTGGTGGGCTGCTGCTACCAACTGCCCCAGTGCATCTCCATCCCTCCAGCACTCCATGCTGGGGATGAGGGGTTGTACAGCTCCTGGATGGGTGAAAATTGGGAATTTTTTATGCCACAGGTATCAGTCATGTCCCAGAAGCACTGCCTAGCCCCCAAACCCTGCCTGGGTAGAAGTGTGCCTGTACTCCTGTATTATCAATGTTTGCTATTTCACTATGAGTTGCATCAGGTTTCTGTGATCTCTACTAAAGAGACTCCTTTTGGGTTATTTTCTCCCTCTTCATGTGCATGTTCACCACTCTTTTTCCTTGCAAAGGGAAGTATGGAGAAAGCATCCAATCCTTTCCTAAAGTTACAAAGCATGAAGGATATGGGGAGAGAAGAAAAAAAAAAAAAAAAGGAGAGAGAAGAAAAAAAAGAAGCAGCAAAAGATCTGCCACCAGTTTAGTTCCACAAATTTTAAAGGCACCTCATCTGCTCATTTTTCAAATCTGACTCACAGCTGGGTGTGTTATATTGGCAATCCGGCAACTCTCACCCTAAGCCCAGTGGCTCCATGAGCTGTTCCTGGGATGAGCAGGGCTAACAGGCGTGTGCAGGCCTGGGCTCCTCCTGCCCATCAAGGTGACACGGACAGCAATGTCCCCAAGTGCTGTGACAAGGAAAAGGGCTCCTCTCTGTAACGTGACCTAGATGTGACCTAGAAGAGCGCTGGAAAAGAAACAAGTTTGGCTTTCAGCACTTTGTCACACGGACGAGTTGGGCTTCAGAATCCTTTTATCCCAGTCACATGTGGCTGCATGCCTGGATTCATGTCACCGTGTGCCATGCGCTCCTGACTCGGACCGACACCTTCCCTCCTGCCAGCTGCACTTGCCGTGTTTCGTGGTGTCAGGCAAGGCTGCCACAAGAAAGGACTATCCCAGTTTTCTGTTCTGATGGCCAGCAGAGCTGTTTTACAGCACAGAACCCAATCACTTAAAAAAAGTTGGGACATGAGCACTGAAAGAAGGTTTTTTTTCTGAAAACAAAGCAAAACCAACATTGTAAACCTCTAAGTTCCTCCAGAGCAGTGGAGCACTGGGGGTGGGTGGCTCATCCCCGTTATTCACAGACTGCCTCTATTGCAGCCTCCTCTCCATGAAAGGATGAGGAGGAGCAGAAGGGATTTCCTGGGGAAAATCAGCACAGCCAAGGCAGCTCATGCCCCTGAGTGCTGAGGTTGTACAGCTCTAACGGAGGAGACTGGGAAAACCAAATTGTGGTGCAGAACGTTTCCCAGCAGCTCTCCCTTTAACCCATCACAAGCAATGGGCTCACTCAGAGGACATCCCAACAGATAAACTCCATGGCTGGCAAGCAAGGAACGGGCTCTGCCAGTGGGCATTGGCGGGGAATAGCCTGGTGTAGCCAGAACACTAAAAAAACCCAGAAACAAATAGTCCTCCTTGCATACGCATAGAAACGTATAGATACACACATAAACGTATAGATACACACAAATGTTTTGCAATATATCTGCGTTTGAAATGTGTTAGCACATCAGTGCTTCCCGACATGCCTGGAAGGTGCATCCAAGTCCCTTCTCTTCCTTTCCGAACGTGTTTACTTTTCCTCATGGAAAGCCACGGCCTTGGAGGCTGCCTGGCACCACATCTGTTCAGCGAGTGCAGGAGTGGTCTCCAGAATCAAGTCTCTTTCTCCAGCACCCCTTATGCTAAGATCCGTGGAAAAACAATGTGGAAAAAAAAACCACCCAAGAAAAAGAAAAAGAAAAAAACCCAAAAAAACAAAAAACTGAAAACTTTTGTCCATGGATTCAAAAGAGCCCTCTTCATGCCAGATTCATCTACATTAAATTGGTCATGACCTTCCAGGTGTCTTTAAGGTTGAAGTGTTTGCTGGACCATTTAAAGCTCCTCTCCCGGGCTCCTGCGACCCTCCTGACATGGAGAGCTGGGCTTTTAAGAGTGTAGCCACCTTGTCAATGCTCAGAGGTCACTAATAGCCTGCCTTGGGCCTTCCAGCGGGTCGCGTTAAGCTTGCTAGCCCAACACAAAGGAAAAGGAGAGGAAAGCTGGGGCGGGGGGATAATTATCATTCTTCCTCTCCACCCCCCCCTCTCCAGGCTGAGAGTTATGCTCCATGTCACTGTGTTAATGCGCTTGCATCCAGGGAGACACATAATGCTCCTCTCAGCCCTGTTTATTAGTGAGATCCATTTGCAAAAGGCCCTTCTTTTGTACCACAATATGAATGTGCTTTGATGGCAAATAATTACGCTAGTCCTTTTGACATGAGGATCCACAGGCTGCCCTAGTTAAGCCAGTAATTAGCCTGTCCTCCTTATTTTTTTTTCTTTTTTTTTCTTATTTTATTTTATTATTATTGAGAAACTACAAATTATCCTCATATGAGCACTGGCCATTGCTTTTTCTCTTTTCTATTCTGCTTCTCGCTCTCTCCCTCTCCCTTGTATCTCTCGGCACTTTGGATAAGGGGAATGCAGCTGCACTAGAGCAAGATAAAGCTCCGCCATCAAGATGATGAACAATTTGGATGAAGAGGCTTCGAGATGAACACAAAAGCTGAAGAAGTGCGGCTGATGCAGCCCCGGACAGCTGAAGAATGCTGCAGTCTGCAGATGAATAGCCCTCATTTGTGAATATACAGATTTTCCATGATGAATAAAAACTGAGTGTAGGTCACAATAAATAAACTTTTTTTCCCCCCCTTCTTCTCAAATAATAATTCAGGTTCCCGGCACCAAACAGCTGTAAATTGAAGGTTGTGCTTAGTTTTCTCAACTCTCAAAGGGGATAATTAAGCTAAGCTCATATTGTTTGATATATTAGCGTAATGATGAGCTACTATATTCTGGCTTGTTTCGAGTTATTTTAGGGGTTTTTTTTCCATTATCTTTTTTCTTAAATTACATTTCAAATACATTTTAAATCTAGAAACAGCATTTCTGAAACACAGTTGCCCTGTGTTTGGGTCTATCTGGAATGTATTCATATAACATTTAATTAAAGATGCTACATCCCCCTTTTTTGGAGAAAAAGCATGGACGTAAAAAATATTGACATTATTTGACTAGTCCTGACATAATCTCACTCAGCTGCCAAACCTTTATCCTTATTGGTGCAAGACAGCTAAACGTGGATGTATTCTTCATCAGTACAGACAGTCCTTACCCTTCTGGAACTTCAGGGCTGGTAGTCCTTGGCAACCATAAAACCACTTCAGCCCTCCTAATTTTTTCATAATTTCACTTGAATGTCACCAGACGGCAAATATAATTTCTGATTTTACCTGTAAACTCAGGGCTCTACACACAGACTGGTGGATGTCATCTTTTTAGGATGGCTGGCCAGATTTGGGGCCTCTAAGAAGTTTAAAATACCTGCAAGTCGAAGAGGAGTCTTGGGAAGCAGAGTAAAGGTGAAGGAAGCCCACAGACCTGCGTGCAGGTGGAGAGCAATGGTCCAAAACATGCTCATAAAAGTAGGATACACAGTAGTAGTAGTAGTAGTAGTAGTAGTAGTAGTAGTAGTAGTAGTAATGAGTAGGACTACTCAATAAAATCATTTGTTATCTTGTCATTTTCCAAGATAGAAGAACACATGAAGCTTTTTCTCCATAATCCCAACCCACAAAAATTGAACAATGACTATATTAGAGAGGAAGGAAATCAGGGAGCGGCACAGTGATCTGACTTTAGTTTCAGTATTGAGTAGAAGGTTCTGCTAACCTAAGTCAAACAGACTTTTCCTCTTACCCATGTTTTGAGAATTAAATCCCACAGCACACGCATTTGTTTATATTCTAAGGCTATGGCACAGCTTTATAACATGGTGAGAAGAGACAGTTCAAATATTTCAGGAAAAAAATAAGATTATCCTACATCTTGACCTGTTTCTGGAACCAATGTCAAGCCACATGTTTTTTATGGTTCAAAAATGTGTGTGAATTGTTCCTTTCATCTCTAGTTTGGGATCAAAGGGAGAACAGCCCCTGTGATATTTACAGCATGCCTAGAAAGAAACCCAGGAATCTTCCACCAAAGCCTGTTCCTGTGAGGTTTCTGAGTTGCTCTGCATGGCCAAGACTCTGACATGGGGTGGGGTGAGCATCGGGGTGCCAGTGCCAAACTTTTCCAGCTCTCCCAGCCTCAGTGGTGATGCCTCAGCCTGATTTCCCAATGAGGATTATAAATCCCGCTGTCACTTGCTTGACCTGTTGTCATACTGCTATGAGGCAGCCCAAACTTTGAGGATTTCAGTGGGCTCAGGATCACATTCACTGTTTTTTTTGCAAGCTCATCGTGATCTGCTCTAAAGCTTTTCCCATAATCCGCCATCCTTGTGTTCATCCCATCAAACAGCTATGGGATGTCATCACGGATGAGGTGGGGCCCAACTTTCTCCTCCTGAGCACATCCACAATAGACTAATCACAAATGTGTTAGGAAGACCAATTAATCAGAAATTGCAAAGCAGCGAGGGCGGGGGGGGCAGGAAAAGAAAAAAAAAAAAAAGAAAATTGGTTTTTTTCTTGCACCTGGGGGAAAATTCCCACTGGTCGTTCACTCCAAGAAAACGCTGCCACAGTCCTGATCCAAAGCCTGTTAGAGGCTGTGCGTCTTCCCGATGGCTTCAAGGGAGTTCCAACCAGGCCATTAGTAAACCCAGAGAAAAATAAAACTGGAGGGCTTTGCCGTGCTGCACATCGGAGAAATGCAGGGAGCCCCGCACATCCCTAAGGATCACAGCTCCCAGGGACCTGCGCGTTTCTTCCCGGTGGCACTGACGGTGGTCAAACAGGCTTGGATTATCATCCAGAGCCCATCCAGTACTTAAACTGATGATGGATTTCCATTCATGCTTGCAGTAATGGCTGAACCTTTATTAACTCTTTTCTCACTCATTATCTCCCACCTTAAAAGGGTGCTCACAGCAAAACCGGGATCAATAGTTAGGAAAACAGATTTTTCATTTGACAGCTGTGTAAAAACACACCTTTCATTTGTATATAGCCCTCTATAGACTCTGCTTACAAATTAAAGATTTTATTTATTTTTTAACAGCCATGAAATTATTGTTCATATTTTTGTTAGGACCCTGAATTCCTCATCAGAGCTGTGCTAGGGCCTGTTCGTATTTGTAATGAGAGAGAGGGAGGAGGCAGCTCCTGCTCTAAAGAGGTTGCAATTTTAGCATGTAAGAGACAAAGAAGTGCAGATACACCATCCAGGAGGCAGGAGGGGTTGAGGACAAGGTAAAGGTGAAAAAACAAAAAAACCAACCCTGTTGTGTTTAGTAAGTTCAGCCTCAGTTTATGCTATTATAGGATTTCAATATTTTTCAGATTATGCAATCTGATTTAATAATCAGTCGCTCAATACAAGTCTTGTTCTTCCTCGTCTCTGCTGTAAGAGCTGATGGAGGCAAAAGGCCCTTCTGCCCTGGTGGGAAGCACCACTCTCACATCCAAAACTTAAGACTGACCCAAGGGATCATCAATCAGTAGCTCACTTTAAAATTCTCCTTAAAATGTTTTACTAGCTCACTTTACTTGGCGTTTTTATCACTATCTATATCTCTAAAGCAGTGACATAATTAGTAAAGCTATTAATGTTTAGTCCTACAAAAGCTACAAATATCTATAAATCTGGCTTACAGCAAAATAAATAATGACAATAATTCTGTCAGGCATCAATATAATTTGCTGGACAGCATTGTGTAAACCAAGCAAATATCTGAACCATTAATGAGCTTAATCTGTGCCATTTAACCGCCCCCTCAGTAAATTGTTCCGCAGGCCAGAGAGGAGTGTCCAGCTTAGTTACTCTGCAGATTTCCCAGTATTTGCTTTCCCACAAAAGTAACCGGCCTGACTTTACCCAATTCTGCCTCACACTCTCACAACTCGACACAATCTCTTACCAAATGTGTAGGAAAGGGGTTTTTTTCCCCATCCTTGTAAAACTTCGGGTTTTCAGAGAAGCTGGTGTTCTGCATGGATCCACATTCCTTAAGAGAAAAACCCAAGTGAAACAAACCAAAAAACCTGCCACCAGAAAATAACTCCCCTTTCTTTTTTTTTTCCTGACAATATTCACTTTTTAGTGATGAGGACACTCAGGACGTTCACTTAGGACAAGATGAAGTCAGTTATAAGACTCTGCTCTGTGTGGTTCAAACCAATAACAGGAATCTGAGTGCCAGCATCTTTGCCTTAGGGTTAGGCTCTCTCATTCAAGCCAAAATTTATGCCTCAGGCAGGAGAAACTTTTCATCTCTAAAACATCAAACCAGGATGCTGCAGAGTCCTGCTTTTTGTCATATTGCCTGCTCCCAACACAGGGATTTTTGTGAAAATGCCTGGACAGCTCATGCCCCCAAGACTTTGAACCATGGCATGGGCCACCCTTTATTCTGCTAACACTTGATTTTCTTTAAAATTGAGTGGGTTTCAACGTATGCACCAAAAAAAAAAAAAAAAGAAAACCAACAGAAAGGGCAGACCAAGCCTTGGCAAAATAATACAAACCCACCACCCATGGCATCACCATTTCAATAACAGAATAAATGTCTGCTCTCACGTGCCCCGAGTAAAAGCCCCTTTAAGTAAAAGTATTACATCAGCTATAAGATATAATACCAGTGACTAATACCACAGGATGGGCATTTTTAACTTTCACTCTGAAACGACTGGATGATAAGAGAGTACAATATATATTTTGAATTCAGGGTGAGAAGATCTTTTTAATATGTGTTTTATGATGTAGTCATACATCATTTTCTAACTAAAATGCTAAACAAAACACCATCCTTTTCTGAAACACAGATAATGATGGATTTTTTTTATTCTATTTTATTCCGTAAAATAATTTTTCAACCTAAACTTTTATTTTATTGATGGCATAAGAAGGCCCCAGAACATCTTATTTCATATATGAGACAATTTCATGAAAACTGTGAGCTAAAACTCAAATGTCATTACAGAGAAAGAATTTTTATATACGTGATCATTTATTGGGAGAGTCCCACAAGATGGGATTAAGGGAGATTAAAAGGACCAGGAATGTTTTGTTGATTGCTTTGGCACTTGAAAACCTCTCTGATCTCAGAGCAGGAGTTTTGTGGGTATTATTATAATAATAATGGGGATCTTGGAGGACAGGAGATGGATAAGCAGAAGGGAACTAAATCCAATAATGTTTGTACTGTCACAAAGCCAGGATGGTTTGGGATATGATTTAATCCCATGGAGCAGACCTACCCAACACTCCTAAGCAAGAGACAGACAAATAAATATACCCAGTAAAATAGAGGCATATCTGCAAAGTGAAATCCCTCACCCTTCCCTGGGCAAAATATTTTATTCTCTCAACTCCAAAACTCGCCAATAATTTGGTTCTGTATGTGCTGAGCAAGAATCCCAACAAATCTCTGCCTCCTCCACTTTAGAGCCTCAGCAAAACACAACATCCGAGGATTTGCCTGTGCTTTCTGTCTCTTTCCTTGTTTGTTTTCATGTGTACCACCAAAACAGATTGTGTCACTACCTATAAGGAACCAAAATATCTTAAGTACTGACTAGTACAAAAATATGAAACAACTTTTTTAGTACTTGGTTCAAACACAGGGATCAAGGGAGAAGGAAAATGGCATTTCCACTGCTCTGGTGTTGAGGATGGATGGCTGCTCACTGCACCACTGCCTTTCCAAATACCTTACTGTGGCTCTTACAAGATAATTTTCCCCCCAGTCTCTTGTCCCAGGAACTCCCCAGCTTGGCTGTGTTTTTAAAAAAGAACTTTCCTGGAAAAACTGATTTTAGAATGGTGGTGTGAAGTTGTACAAATTTTATCACTTCTGTGCTTCAAGAAAATCTGAATTAAACCCTCAACTTGTAACACTTTAATCCATTCTTCTCGTGAAGTCAATGGAGCAACACTGAGCTGGACCAAGCGATGAGCCAGCCCATGGCAGACACATCTGCAGCAGAGACACAGGGCCTGCTTTTACAGCAGTTTAATAACAAATGTTAAAAACTCCAGGCCTGTAGTTGTTCTTGTTTTGAGTTCTTACACTGACTACTTTGCCTATATACCTCCTGAAGATTTTGGCCGTGGTGCCTAATCAGAACAATAGCTCAGAAGAAGCCAGCAGTCCTGGTTACAATTAGTTGAGATTATTTTAACTACCTGTTGGGTTGTTACAGATTTAAGAAGGACTGGCTGGTGAGAAGAAGGTTCTGGCAAAAACATCTCTGCCAAGTTAGGAAGACCTAGGGGTTTTTTATTTTTTAAGTTCAGCAACATGGTTTGGAAAGACTGCTTAAAAAACCCAAGATATATCCTTTCCTGTTTTTCATATCCATTCCTGACTCTAAGGTCTCCAAGGAACTCTGTATTCCTTATTTACTCACAGTGGCCAGCACAGCACCTTTCCGTCCCTAGTTGGCCTCAGAGCTCAGTCAGGACAGAAATAAAAACAAACTGAAGAACAAGTGAATCACACAATCAGTGTGATCTTCCCCTAAATCCTGGAAGAAAAACCTCACTAAATCCACAAGAGAAAGCCTGAATGCATTAACCAGGAAAAAAAAAAAATTAAGAGATCTGTGAAAGAAGTTCCACTTAAAATAAAAGGCAGCAGAGACCAAACTCTAAGAGTCCAGGTTTTGAATGAGCTTTCATTATTCATTGACCCAGGTTTCTTCTTTATGCTATGCAGAAAGCAAAAATTTAAACCGGTGCCGATGGGAGTGGGGACGGGAGGGTGGGTGCTGTGGGCAGCTTGGCCCCACGGAGCTGGGGAGGGGGTGCTTTGACTTTGCACTCAGAACTTCCCAGCACAAGGGTGCAGCAACTCAGCTAATTGGGGAAGATAAAAGGCAGGTTTTTATGAGACAGACACCATCATTATCAGAAATGAAGGATAAAAACTTGAGCAGCTACATCTTATTTTATCACTGGGAAGTCTCAGAAGGAAAAAAGAATTATCAAAGTTTTTGATAGTTCCATTTAACCACAAGAAAACTATGTTAATGTAACCTTAAAGGTTTGACTAAAACCTATGAAATCAAGGCAACTCACAGTCCAGGCCTCAGCTTCTTCCCTAAGCCTCCTGCAGTGCTGGGACCGTGTGAGACACAAATGCTGCCTGCTTGGGGACAGTGTCATTTATATGGGCAGACCATACTGCTGCCTCCTGTAACCCCAAAACCAACACCCAGCACAGCCCCTAGAGCTGCACATAAAGTGGGCTTCTGTTTTCTCTACTCTTCCTTTGTTTCTCATAAGGAAAACATAAAGACAATAAGCAGTTTCGTCACAAACCAATCCGACACAAAACTTCCCTCTCCAAAGTGCAGCCAGGCAACGAGAAGCAAATGCTTTAATGGCCAGGTTTAAAAAGCCCTGAAAGTCTGGGTTTTTAATGAAAATACTGACAGACCCTTAACCACCCAGCAGCGTGAGCAGGCGCCACCATAATAACCATTTAAGCCCTCTTTTCTGAGAAAGGTTTGGCCCAGCAGCGCGGGAGGAGTAAACAGGGCTGGTAACTTAATGACCTTTGAGCATTAGCAGATGGCCTTTTTACGAGCACAGATTAGCAGAACATGGGAGTTTTTAATGGCCACTAACAGGTGCCAAGGCTGCTTCTCCCTTCTCTACCTACCCACAGCCAGTAAAGCACCAGTCTGCTCCCACCCTATCCTTTATTCATCTTTACACCCCAACATCTTGGATGACACAGCAAGATACGTCCTGCGCCATCCTGGCAAAGCTGTAGGTCACCCAAAAACAAGAGCACATCACCTTTGGGTGATAGCATTGTCAGCTGAGTCCTCATCACAATATCACCTCTGAGGTACAGCCAGTCCAATGGGGATGGTCGAAATGGTTGCCCCCTTCTTTCTGGTTCAAGAGAGATGTAGGAAATCCCAACAGCAGGCTCCAGAGCTGTTTGAAAGCAAGAGGGAGTCTAAGCAAAGCCAAGGCAGGGGATTCCCCTCTCTTATTTATAACATCATGGTGTTCACCTACGACATCCCTGCCTCTGCCCCATTAAAGATGCCCTGGTATCTTTATGAGCTGGGGCCACAGTAAGTGCTCTGTTCATGTCTCTGCAAATATTCCCTTACCCAGCCTTATCCTGGCCCAGGAACAGCTCAGAAGCACACCAGGACTCAAGGCAATTACCAAATTGGCTCCTCTGCATTTATCTCTGTGGGTGGGTAGAGGAAAGCCCTCACAATTAATCTCAGATGCTGCCTGATTAGACACAACTCAGGGGTTATGATCCTCTCGGAGCCAAAGGGCCTGCCCAGAGTCTGGAGCTGCAGTGAGCGGGCTGAGGCAGCTCCTGCCCTCACCTCGGGTGTGGGGGATCACACACAAGTGCAGGTCAGTGGCCACTGAGTGGGAAACTGAGGAAATGTAGGGAAAAAGCCAGCAAGAGCATGGCTGGGGAGCAGATTATGGTGTCCTTCAGCCCCCGTTCTTTGGACTTCCCACTCTTGGCCTCTCTTCTCTCAGCTCCCATTACTGGCCTCCAAACCTCTTAGCCTCCACTCTCTTGGCCTCCCACTCTCAGCCTCCACTCTCTTGTGAGATGCCATATGCTAGTGTCTTATTTTTCCAAAGAAAAGGATAACATGGTGCGAACTCCAGATTTCGTAACGTGTGGTGGCAGTGCCAATCTTACAACTGTCAGGTTGGAATCCCATATTAGAAGGAACATATTATGGCTGGGATTTGAAATAAAACACCAGGGAAAGAGACTGGAAAACTCAGGGAAAAAAAAAATTCCTTGATAATTAAAATTTGCCACTCATAGGAATCCATCGTGTCCAGAACAGAATTCCTGGAAAGCAGCACTATGAGAAGCTTCATGCAAAGTACTGCAAGAAAACAGCCCCCAGCCAGGACAGCATGAGGCAGTGAAACTGGGAGTCTGCAGAAAATGGTGCATTAAACTGTCCACTGTGGGAAATGACACAGGAGAGGGGATGTGGAGCACGGGGAAAGCAAAATGCTGGCGGCAGCAGCAACAGCGCTGGCTCTGGGCCCTCCTGGCACCACTGCTGGTGCCTCTGGGTACGGGCACACTCAGCTCCCAGAGGAAAAAGAGAGTTTGTGGCTTTGAGTCCAGCAATGGTGCACAAGTCAGCGTGAGGCCAACCCCAGTGGTATTATGGGAAAAAAAAACCAGAACAAAACAAAAACCAAAAACAATCAGGTACAATAAGGAAGTGGAAAAGTTAAAGATGGAAGCTCCCAGCAGAGCAGGGCTGAAGGAGCTGATGCAGGCCTCATCCTGTCATGCAGGTGTTTACAGAGACGGGAAATAAGAGAACATTTTCCATTACCTAACAGAGAGGTGCACTTGGAAGCTGGGCTAATGCCCAGTATGTTGGATATGTCCACAGGGATATTTCCTTCATGCTCATGATTCACTTTGGGAACTCTCTTGCAGTGCCATTGGGATTGTGCAGCATTTCTTGGGAAAATGCAATTTCTTGAAGAGACATGGGGTCTGCACAGATGCTGGCTGAACTTGAAGACAAAAGGGATAAAAAATAGAATCAGAGCTTCAAAAAACTTTGGGAAGAGTGTATTGCTGTGCAAAAGCTAAATGAAACATGAATTAAAAGTAAGAGAATAATGTGCTAAAAGGCCTGATGGTCTGATGACACCAGATTTCAGAAGAAACAGGAGTAACTTATACAGATTCCAGATCTGGCAGGAAGCACTGATGTCTACAGACCTCCCCAAAGTGAGAATTAAGCCACACTCCCGAAACTAGATTGTCTAAAGAAAGATCTGAGCTTTATGTGACAGATGTGGGGACCCCCACCCTGCAACCAAGCAGGCAAGCTCAGTTGTAATGTCCAGGAAGGGGCATGGGGTAGCAGCCTGCTGAGCCCTGAACTCACCCAGCCCTGCAGAGCCCTGGTAAATGCATTACAGGGGAGGACGCAGCCTTTCATCAGCTTCCAGCAGGAAAAGGGAGAAAGTCCTCTGAAGTGGATGTTTTTCCTGGGAGCATCAGGCCAGGGGCAGAGCACAGTGAGGCAGCTGAGCGTGCGGACAAGACACAACCAGAACTCATTAACTCCCCGCTGTGGTGCTGGTGGTGCCTCCAGGGAGACCACACAGCAGCACAGAAAACCCCGGAGACTAATTGAACATGGTTAATTATTAGGTGGTTTAAGATATATTTGAATTTCTTTATTGCGCTCATGTTGTTTGTTGTAGTTATTTCTGGCTGGGGAAATGGTACCTTGCAGGAACTTTGAAAAGCGCCATTGGGAAGGGACTCGTGTCCCTCGGCGTTGGGGTGACACGTGGCTGAGCTACCTCGGCCCCCTCCCAAGCCCCTCCGGTGCCTGCCAGCATCAGATGGCAACCTGCCCCAGTGCATGCTCTTGTAAAAGGACATCACAAAGCAAACACCTTGACTTGTGGGAGGCAGATTTCTGCTGGAATCCAGAACATTTGAAAAATAATTTGCTTCATTAGTGAAAGCCAGCAGTGGGATCACAGCCCTCCCAAATAATACAGTATAACTGTGGACTTGGAGGTCTAGGCTTTAGCTGGCCTAAGATTTTATGAGCTGGAAATCTGCTCAGAAACTTCACCTTCGTAAATGTGGATCGATTTATGTCCCTGCATCAAGGCTGGGTAATGCTGAGGGTTTCTGTGCATGAGCTGAAGAGCAAGGCCGACTTAGTGCAATGGTATAGCCAGTGTAAGCACATCAAAGGCAGTGGAGAGACACTCTTTTCCAGTTGAGGCTGCACTCATGTGACTGCTCTTTGCCGGAGATCGTGAGATTATACGAACACTGCAATTTAAAGCGAAATCAGGTGTGAATTAAGCTGGCTGAGGCGAAGGGAAATGCGTGCAGGAGTCTCTGCGAAGCCAACACACAGAAGAGTTTTGTTCCAAGCTATGTCGAGTCTTTAAGTCATTTCTGCCGAGTGTTCAACCCATGTTTCAGCTCACCTGGCTCAAGCTCTGAACACTGAGACCCAAGGATCTACTCTGAGGAGAGTTAATTCCTGGCAGCCAAATTCAAGTCTGAGATACAAGGGGTGTTATCCCCAGGGACAAATTTGGCCACAGGCATCTGTATTTAGCCCTGGATGAGCAGGAATGGCTTCTTAGACTTGCAGAGCTGATTTTTGCCTGCTCCGAATTTGGCCCTGTGTCTTTCTCTTTGTTCCATGTATAGTTAAATAGATAAGATGAAAAAACCATGACTAATTAGACTGTTAAATTAAACTGCTTTAAATTTATTTTATGTGATGCATAAAGTTCATAAAAAGAGGTATCCAGAGTAGTATCAGTGACCTTTCTCTAGGAGCTGCAGTCCACCCGGATGCTTTTTTGAACCAATTGGCTGAAAACTCCTGGATTTCTTAACACCTTTTATTCCCTCTCTGCCACTTTCAAACCTGAAGGATTTATTTTTATCAGTCCCTCACCCACATAATGACTTTAAAATTCCTTAGGTTCATACCTTAAAATATAGCTGGGAATTAGAAGTAATGCCAATTAACAAGTCAAGGCTCAAAGGCACTGATGGAGTTAGCTTGCACTTCTCCCTGGAAAACTGCCATGAGTATACATAAGGATCTGCACACCTCAGGATTTCTGTTCGGAGCACTCTGTTGGAGAGCACCTTTTCCATGGAATTCACAGCCTCGCCACCACTGTGATGTCTATGGACTAGACAGCCCTGAGCCAAAAGGGGTAGTGGTGAACAAGCACTGCCCCACAAGTGCCTCCCCAGGCAGTTGCCTCCCTCCAGGCTCTGGACTCACAGCAGATCCCAGCGCCTCTGTTTGGACAGGCTTGGCTGGCACGTCTGTGTTTGGACCCGCGGGTCTGTCCTCACCACACCAAAAAGGCAGTTTATATGCTCCAGGTGTCAGTTGGTTCCTGGATCTGAAAACCTGGAATTTCGAGATGGACAAAACCCCCTGATTTGATATGCAGACATTCCTCCCACTCCCATTTACCAGGCACACAGATAAAAGGCAATTTGGTTAGACCTCGTGAGCCTCTGCTCCAGGATTTGGCACATGAAGGAGGCCAGAGTTTAGTTCCCAGGTCTGTCGGTGGCTTCAGGCAAGTTATTTCACTTTCCCCGATTCAGCTTCCTCCTCAGTGGCAAAGTGGTGCCTGCAATATCAAATAATATGTTTTCCCTCTGGCCACTGCACATGCTTCGTTTTTCTGGAAAAGCTGCTTTTGCCCTCCAGGGTCCTTCACAGGGTGGGGGTGGCTGCAGAGACACATACAGGCACCTGGGAGAGAGGCTCACTCAGGATATTTGGGAAGTGAACAAGTTTTTTCTTTTCTTACTAAGAGCTCCTTACATCCTCTTGCTGCTGCCACCAATTTTGCTGTTAAAATAACCATTTCTATTTCATGTTTCATTGGGAGTCATATTGGTCATTCACCTCCTAATTCCACGTTCAATCTTTCTTCCCATATGTTGTCACCACCCTGTGAGCCCAGAGGCCAACCCAATCCAGGTCAAATTCTGCCTGCATGAGCTGCTGGTAGCAAAGTTTAGTCCCCTCTGAAAGAAAAAGGCCACAAGACCTCCTTGTGCCCTCCAAGCCCATGAGCTGAGCAGGACAGCACCGCACTCCCGTGGCACTGGGACGCTTTCCACGCCCGAGGAAGACAACTGGGGAGAGCAGATGGCTTTTCGGAAGCCTAGAATTGTATATTGTGGCTGAGGCATCCCCTGCTCCTGCTGATGCTGCACTTCCCTGCCTCATGCTGCTTTATTTGGGAAGGACGCGTTCTCAGCAAAGGTGTGAATATCACTCCCCTCGCAGCTAATCCTGACACGCCAGTGGCCCACAAGCACCATAGCACCATGTATTGCCAAGCAACACTTGGCAAAATCCCTGCCAGGTTGTGTCGGCCCCTTTTGATGTTTCACAGAAGCATTGTCATTTCCATCTCTGGCATTGTTTCCAGCATTTTGGGTGTCAGTGTTCCTGAAAACCATCACAGAAAGGATGTTTATTGAACTGTCAGAGGGTGAATGATTGACACTAGGCACAAGTACTTTTCATGTTCAGGTTTTGGCATGCCACAATTGGATTATTTCCTGATAAATGCCATCCAATTCTACCAGATGGACCACTGAGAGATATGCCAACCTGTGTGAGAAATGGAGTAGATGCTCAGTGCCACTTATTGGTAGATGTGTGCTTCTCCAGTCTATCCTTTTGTGTAGCTGCAGGGTATTTCACTGAAGCAGTGACTTTTGTGATGCTCATAATTAGAAGAGCAAGGCAATTTTCATTGTGGAGAAGGGTAGGTTTCAATGCCCAAATCTGATTTCATTCACCTCAGTGTAGAAGTGCAATACCTGTTCCTCTCCTCTTAGATTTAATGTGTTCCCTGTGACTTGAGCATTAAAGAGCCATGAATTTTGAAAGTCAGGTATTTCTCATATATAAACAATTTCAGTAAACTGATCCTCTGCCTTCCCCTTCATCTTTTCCTAATGGCTCATTTACAGATCCGAATGCAACACGAGGAGTGTGAGGCAGGTAAAACATCTAAGGCAGAATGTTTTATACGTACCATCCAAAGTTTATTAAACAGCTGAATTCATTTTGTTGACACTCAGCTGGAGAGGTATCTGTGGTCTCGGGATGGTGGAGGGACAAGTGGCAGCACAAGGGGACAGTGTGACCCAGGCATGGATGTCAGCAGTGGAGAAGGTTGGGGCTGTCAAATTGCCCCTGGAGCAATGTGAGGAAGAGGGATGAAGCAGGAAGAGCTTTTTCACGGACACTGTTATGCTGAGCAGAGGGGAGAAGAGGGGAACCATCCTACACACCCTCACACAGGCACTGGGTGAAGAATTGTCACGGGGAACAGGAGCTTTCCTTGCTGGGTTTCAAGAGGGAGGGGAGTTGTCTCTTTCTATTTGTTAGAGGTGATGCAGGAGGAAATCCCTGGTTCTGCAGGATGGATAGTTGCATGTCTGAAAACACGATTTTTCTGTCTGAACTGACCCACTAGAGAGACAAAAGAAACGTGAAGTTATCTATTCCTGTAGTCCTCAGCACTTTAATATATACATAAAAAGCACGGCCTTTGTACTACACCTAATGAGCAGAAGTGAATAATGTGGTATAATTAGCTTCCCTTTCTCAGCCTGCTCTCTCCTATATCTCAACACACTTCTGACAACAGCATGGTACGAGTGGTGACTGGTGCCTACATCTCAGATTTACCATCACTTCATTGTTCTGCGCTAACATATTTTTCATCTCTGCCATCATGAGGGCCTCTCTCCACCGCTTTTATTTCTGCGTTTCAGCCGTTGGCTTAGTCCCTGCCAGCTAAAATGAAACACAGCTCAGGCAGCGGCTTCGGGGAGCAGCGGCTGTTATTGCACTGTCCCCTCTCCAGAGACCTGCGGTCAAACCCTTGGGTGCACACGTGCACACAGCACCCCTCAGAAACGTGTCTGACTGGCAGCCCAGCCCTGCCATCACCTAAAAATAACACGTAGAAAAACGTACAGTGCCCCCCCCCCCCTTTTTTTTTTTTTTTGCACGGCCTTGATTAACTGAGGCCTCGGGTTTGCAATGGTTTGTGCATCAGCCAATTTCTGTGTCTCACCAGGACTCGGGGCTCTCAGAGCTGTGAACTTCCAAAGTTCACAAAGCAGTGAAAAAAAGGAATTTATACAAAATAACATAGCTCTATGCAACCTCCTACTATTCCGGAGGAAAATGCAGAATAATAGCCTTTTTTTTTTTTTGCTGTCCTTATAAATGGGGGTTGAGAGGCAAACTGATGATGCAGGACTTGCAAAAACCAGAGAGATCAAAAAATCCCACTCCCAAAACAACCCCCTGTAAAATTATGTTACTGGGGTTACCTCCAAGAAAGTAGCTACAATTTTGATTGCAGATTTGTGAGTAAGCTTATAAATCAATTCAAAACCAACCCTGTTTAAAAACCTGTTATGCAGAGATGCGGTAAAATGAAACACACAAAGGTAATACCGCTGGTCTTGAGAACTTCAAAATTTCCTCAAAGTAATAACTTTAATTCAGTTCTTTCTGGCATAAACTTTTTCATCCCATTATGTCAAAAACTGTATTATCCATCCATTTGTCTGTCAGAACGATTCCCCCTGGGCCCATATACCACTGGTTCTTCTATTCTAAACCTCCCCATTACATCCTGCTATCAAGAGTCACAATTTTCAGCGAAAGTCTCTTGTGACTTTTGACAATGTTTTACAGTGAACTAGACCAGGAAGCTCAGAGTTAAAGGAAATCTTCCATTCTGGCAATGAATATGTAATAGGCATTACACTGTGCAGTATACCAAAAATGTAAGGTTCATTAAGTCTTTCAAAGGCAAGAACTTCCATGTAGCTTTGAATGAACCTGTCTCTGTGATGGCATTAGCAAATGATATTTTGGGGCAGGAGATATTAATACTACACATTAAGGAACAAATTTGTTTAAATGCTATATAGCTCTGCGTGGATGCAGATGATCCAGGAATGAATAAAAAGTGAATAGTCGTCCAACTTTATATGTAAATTGTCTTTGGCTTATATACATAAGAATGCTCTTTGCTACTAAATTCCTTCATATTAACAAGCAGGAGTGTAACTAATATATAAAATAAAGTCATTCTCTTTAATGAGAATGCTAAATATTTTAAAGAAATGCACAGCTATGAAATATTGTCAAGGGCATTTTTATACTTAAGTTTAAGAACACTTATGACTTAACTGTTGAATAATTTAACACATTCAGCCTTGAAGTACTATTTATGTATGTTTTTTAATGTTCATACTTATGTAGGCTTTTCTTTGCTCAGGATTTAGGACCTTTGATTTCTGTTTATAAAATTTACATCTTTAATCTCCCAGCTCTGTGCATTTCCCCATTTGACTCCTGCAACAATATAAGCAAAAAATGCTGAGAGGAAAAAAGGAGCTAAAAGCCTCACACAGCTTGGAACAGGGACTGTGTGGATTTTAGCAAACATAAGGACAGATTTTAAGGAAATGAGCTCCAAGTAGAAAACCTCGATAAACATGAGCCACCTGTGTAGCTCAAATGGAGGATTTGCAAATGGGTTTATGAGCTTTCTCTGAGAGGCAAAGAAAGCCCCACGAAGGGCCCCGGCACATCGTGGGAACCCGGAGTTATCCCGCACAGCTCCTTTCGGGGAGCCCTGTGCCTGGCCACACGTTTGCTGGGAGACAGGGGGGATTTCCCCACGCAGCACCTGCGTGGGTGGTGGGACACAGCTGAGGCTGGGGGAAATGCCACCCCAGCACTTCTGACCCCTCAGGGGTCCCTGGGGTCGGCAGGCACAGACCCAGAACCATGTGTGCTGGGGCAAGGGCAGTGATCCCAAAAGCACTCGGCTTCAAGGCTGACCTACCTCCATACCCGAAATGTTCAGGGTCAGTCGACAGAAACACCACAGGCAAAAGTTTTGCTGAGTGATGGAACAGAAGCTGAATTCTCCCCACAATCGTGATATTGCATGAAATTTGCTCTGGGATAAATAAAAACATCGACCGAAACTGTTTACAGCGTGTCTTGTCACCTTTCACTACGGTCTTTAGCAACACGTTGATGTTTTGTGACACAGCAGATGTAACTTGACATGTCACACAGTGAGCAGCGACTTCCAGGAATTTCTAAGACGTGCTTCTTTCAAAAAGCAGCATCTCGACCAGACAGTTGGTCCATGAGTGCATTTAAAACTGAGGCTAGAAGAGCTGGGCTGAGATGAGATGAGCATCGCACGCAGAATATTTGGTCTGACTTTTCCTCTGTATTTTATGTGCTACAAGCCATAGGCAGGGAGATGGACAGATCATCCAGCACGATGGATGAGCTGCTGCCAAGCTGATGTTACTGTATAACTATGGGCCCCTCAGTACCCATTCTGCCTCTGATAGTCATCACTTGCCAGTGTCCAAATGGATTATATATATCTGGCATGTTTATGGTATAAAGGAAGATGAATCTGAATATCTGCGAACCTTGGGCTCACAGCATGATGCATTTGGAAGGGAAAGCAAGTTTTTCAAGGGCAAAACAAAAGTTAGTAGGGTTTTATCAAAGGGAATTAACCTAACACCTCCTCGCATCAGGCTGCACTACCACACACTGAGAGATCACTTACCCGGGGAGGCAGAAGGAGAGCATTAGGATTAAGAGCAAGAACCGCCACGTATTTTAGCACAGGGATGTCTCTCTAGCTGGAAATTCTATGCGGTGGTCACTGGCACACCGAGATGAGTAATTTCTTTAGTGCTGATGTTTATTCAGAGAAGCAAATCAGCAGAAGGAGTCACAGGGACCTGATTCTGTGAGGTTCATCAACTTGGATCATGGCTGAGCAGGAGACCCTCGAGGGAGGAGAATTGGGGACCCTGGCCTGCCCTGCAAGAGACACCCTGCTGCATCAAGCCACCGAGCG
The DNA here is from genome assembly GCA_013397845.1 of Melanocharis versteri. Taxonomy (NCBI): domain Eukaryota; kingdom Metazoa; phylum Chordata; class Aves; order Passeriformes; family Melanocharitidae; genus Melanocharis; species Melanocharis versteri. The sequence continues at coordinate 290,766 of VZTG01009760.1, read as the reverse complement.
AAAGCTGGCCCACATCAGCCTTCCCTGGTGAGTGCTCTGGGAAGTGACTGCTTTCTAGGTCATGGGCACTGTTTTCTCAGGAGAGGCAAAACGGAGAAGCATGGAAGACTAGAACTGTGAGGCACAGAACGATGTAGGATTAAGACATGAAAACTACTCCCTTGTTGCAGTGGACCAGCTCCTCCGGCAGCAGCAATGGGCTGTGAGCACTGAGCCCATTTGCACTGACTCAGCATCGCTGAAATGTAAGTACCACCCCCATTGGGGTCTTTAGCTCTGCAGCGCTGTCAGCACGGGCTTTGCATCCCAGGGAGGAGATACCTAATTTGCTCAGAATAACCGCTTGCAATCCCTCTGCCTCTGCCTTCCAACAGACCTGAACAAGGAGGCCATTTGGTTCCACAAAAGCAGCCTTAAATGAAAATATGTAAATAAAGAGAGAACTGGAGGGTGAAAACACTCATCATCTTCCCAAAACTAAGCGACTCGACGTATGTCCTTGGGATATCAGCAAAGGGACTCAGAAATCTCAACAGGAAGTCAAAGTTTACAACAGGAATTCAAGTCAAAATGATTGTTGCAGCTGTAATACACAAACTCGCAACCTTGCCAGGCCTCACTACCTTAAAAAACACTGAACCTCTGGATCTCGTAGCTTCAAGGACCTCTTTTGCAAGAGTGCCTCCTGTAAAGCTTTATTTCCTTTTGAAGTCTGCTTTCTACTTTACTCTATTTTTTTGCTAGGAATATATTTAGGTAGGAACTGGCCTTTTCATCCACAGGCAGCTGTGGCTATCAGTCAATCTATCAGCAAACCGCTCATGAAGTTCACTAGACAAAGGGTTAGTGCAGCTAGTACCATAATAATGTAGAAACAGAAATATTACAAAGTAAAGGCTTATAAAATAATAAAAATTCTACTTAGTTCAGATACCTCCCAGTGCCTTTGGCAAAATACCTTAAGCATTCCACATAAGGCGGGCATTGTCTTTATAAGATGGCACCTCATAAAATGGTATTAAATATCACCAACGGGGCTTCATATTTCATCCAGCAGGGTTTAGGCCAGACATGTTCTATATCACACATTATTAGAATGACATCTGCTTTGCAAGTTGTGTACCCAGGAGCATACCTTGATAACTCATTTCAGCACTCATTCTCGAGGCTTCTGTGGCTTCGTAATACCTAATATGTTTAACTCATTTTGAACAGAAGTCTAAAGCCTGTCGTGGCCCTCTGGCCAAAACTGTAGCTGTCAGGCAACGGAGCCAGCTATCAAACATTACTCATTTATCATTAGTGGTGATGCAGCTGTACAGAGAAATGTACCCACTGAAGTGAAGGGCTGTCAATTGTTCCCTGTGTAATACTCCTCTCCTCAACAGGGCATTTCTCCATGGAGGTACAGCTAGAGCACTCTGCTACTTCCCCATAGCACGGAATTTATAGTAGCAAGGGAATGGGGGATGTATTTTCATTTAAATGGGTCTGCCACAAGATGAATAAAGCAATCATCAATGGGATCTATAAGCAGAGAGGGGCAGGACACTGTTTATAAACACCACACATAGGTGTACCAGTGCCCGTGCCTGTGTGCACATACACACATGGGGTGTTTAGAAATAAACTCTCTGGATCTGTGTTGGTATTTAAAAACTGGCACATGATCAGTACCAAAGGCTCTGCTTCCTCTTTGCTCGCCATTTCCATAAGAAGACTGGAATGTGCAATTTAGGCTTTAAATTTCCATGTCTATTCTGCTTGCAAAACTCAAACACACTCTACCTTGAACTTCGCTATCCTCAACTCTGCTCCCTAGGGAGGAAAACAGCCAGATTAAATCTATATGAGAGATCTCCTGACTACAGACACTATTGCCTTTATTCACAAAGGCAAAGCACAGCAATGGTCTGGGAAAGCACCACAGTTAAGATACTATCTCCAGGCTCCTTTGAACCACTGCTGCATGCAAATATTTGTACACATGCATTATGAAGAGAGCGTGGCACAAGTCCCTGAATTTTGATTTGTCTCTGTACAAGTGAGATACAGAGGAGCGAGACAGGCTCTGGTGGCGAAGAGCAGAGCTCTGGCTCCCACATCTGCCTTTCTGCTATCTCAGTGGGGTTTCTCCTCCGGAGCCCACTGAGGCCACAGGGAATTTGTTCATTGCTTTCAAGGCAGTCACACAACTACAAAAATGTCAAAGATGGGTACTTCAAACCAGGAATCCAAATCCATCCCTAGCAAGCAAGTGGAATATAACTGTTGCTCCCATATTAAATTCTGACCTTGGTCCATCTGTGCTCAAGTTTCTGGAAAATGGAAATGGTCTGTGCCTAGAAAATGGTTTCAGCTCTTTAAGTGACCAGTTACCACAACCATGATGTAACTTTGAGCAGATGTTACACAAAACCTCAATTTCATACCCAAAGTTCCAGCCATCCCAGATTCACCCCAAACGAGTTTGCTGAAAAATCACATCAACTTTCTCCAAAGAACTTCACGAAAGCCTTTTGTCAAACATGGTCCAAATAAGAGACTGTAGCAAAACCATGGTAAGAAGTACTTTTGTTCCCCCTTACGTCCTTGTACAAAGTAGCCATGAATTCTGCCATGGATAACGCCACCTTGTCAACAGAACAGCAATTAAACAACTTTAAATGTATTATTACATATTTCTGGTACACTTCCACTGTGGCTATACAAACGCAGTGACCAAAACACAGCTGTGCTTCAGTTGTGTCCCAAGTTTAAACACAGTTGCTTGTACCAGCGTGGTTCTCATCCCGAACAAGACAAATAACAGGGAAAGGGAGGAAAAATGCAGCCCTGAAAGTCACGGATATGGAACTGCTTCTGAGGAAAAGCTCCTCTCCACTGGAATGAGCCAGGAGTGGGCACAGGTAGACTTGGAGGTGCCTGGGGAAGCTCTCTCTTGAAGGGATGCCACTGAGAAGGGAGTGGAAGTCCCATAGCCTACTTTCTGTATGCTGAGGATCTTCTTTTTCCTCCTCTTCCCCACTTCTGAACACTGCTTACATCCAGTGGTGTAAGGACTATGCTCCCTCTATCCCTTCTGCTCTGACCACCCAGCCAGGAGGCTTTGCACTACTCCAGAAACACAAGGACATTTTGTGCCCAGCTGAAAATGAACACGGCAGAGAGGAGGATGATGAATGACAAAGCTTTCCTGGCAGATGTAGGCTATAAAAAGAGATCATGATACAGTGAAACAAGTCTAACCAAAGGAGTTTGCCAGAAACGTGGTGAAACAGGCTTCCAGTGTGGAAATGACACTGCCAGATTCAGAAAAGAGAAAACCAAACAGCCTGCAGCTTAGCAAGCATGCAGCAACTTGGGGCACAGTGGGATCCTGGGGAAAGTGGAAATAACCACTTTTGTTTGTGATTTCCCTCCTCTACAGCTTGTGGTCTCCCAGGGAAAGGACCTGGCCCCTCACTGGCAGGATGCAGAGCTGAAGAGAGGCCAGTGGCACCTGCTCCTGGCAAGCTGGGCTGCGGCTCACCACGGAGCAGGACCATGGCTGCCAGGCTCCCTCTTTGACCTGATCTGATCTAATCTGCACTTCCAGGTGCCTCTGGAGCCCAGTGCTGTCTTATTACCATCAGTCTGCCCACAACAAACTTGGATACATTTGCGTCCATTCCTTAGCTTCCTTATTTAATGTGGGAATGGGCAGAGGAGCAGTGCAAGGAGGGTGGTGAATGGTGGTTTCATCAGCCACATTTTATTTCTAAACCAGCAAAACTCAGCCTTTGAAGGGGGCCCCTCCTTTCTTTTTTTTTTTTTGCCAAACCCTGGACAGAAGCCATCTTTCCGAGTCAGAAGGGATGTACATGACTGTGTAAAATCCCAGGAGCCTCTCCTCAAAACAGCCACAGGGGTTTGCAAACAAGTCACAGAAACACCCTCTTCACCCATTCCCCCAGGGCTAAGCAAGCTCCCTCAGAAACATTCCCAGCTGCTTTGCACTCAGAGAGTAGCAAGGCCTGAGCACAGGCTTTAAAATAGAGTTACAACTAGACCATGTACGGAAATTCTTGACTTTTTAAATGTTCTTTTTTGTAATATTACATGTTAGGAGAAATGATGGGTTTGGTTATGTCTATGAAATTAAGCAGGGCTGGAGAAGCAAGTTGTCAGCTTTCCTCATAGGAAGCAGCCACGGCTGAGCTCAATGTTAGATATGCCTGGACAAGGACGAGCTTAATTCAAACTGCTTTGGGTGACTAAAATGAACTTGATCTTGTCGTTGCGCCATGCCTTTTGGGGGTTACTTTATCTTCTGCAGGAGACCCACCCTTCCTATTGCTGTTTTATCTCCTTGTAACACATTTACACCCCTGTTTCCTAAGCGAGGTGTCTTCCTCTCTTTAGACTGAGCTCACTATCACCTGCTCCCATTCCCTGCTGTACCATCACCACCTTGCTCCATGAAGTCTCCTCAAAATCCCTGCAACACTGCTTTGGGCAGAGATGCTGGGAAACCTGCAACACTGATGGGTTGGTAGCTGGCAGCCTCAGGGGCCGTCCGGGAAGTGGCCAAGCAGGGGGGCAGCAGGAGGGCTGGGGACCACGCTGTGCCCCCGCTGCCCCAGCTCTGCAGAAACCACTTCGTGCCCCGAGTTTCTGTGCAAACCCCGCTGGCTGCTGAGAGGGGTCAGTGTTCGTCTCAAACACGCCTCAGTGCACCGTGGTTTCCCACAGCTCCTCGAGGTCTGCACTGTGATACAGCTGGTGAGTCATGCACAGATTAGTCACGGAGGGGATTTATTCTTGTCTGCAGAAAGTCCGGCATGAGTAAAGACAATGTAAGTTTGGCAGCAGCTTGTTTCGGTTCTGGCCAGTGCCAAAGCTGAGCTGTGTCTCATCCCCAGGTGTGTGGCTCATGCTGGTGAGGCCTTTCTCATGCCTTTTTCATGCCTTTCTGCCCACACCAAAACTCTGAGTCAATGCAGGCACTGCAGAATGGGACCAGCTCATCTCACAAGCTCCTCTTCGGGCTAAAGACACTTCTACTGATTACTGACCTTCACCAGACCAAGCTACCAGGAAAGGCTCCCAGTCCTCATGAATCCTCCAAGTCTCCCACCAAAGCTTACCAGTCACTCGGATGAGATCTTGGCTTCATCCAGGCTGGTAGCAAAATACTCACCCAAGCCTAGCATTTTACTCCTTAGTGATCAAATTATGCAGGAATCTAATTTCCCTGTATATCTTCCAGTCCCAGAACACCAACTCCCTAAACTACTCCTGGAGATTTTTCAGCTGTAAAAACTGCTTTTTTTCATTTCACAGGGACAATCCAGCAATAACGATACATTTCTGACCAGGAAGCTGCTGTCACAATGTTAACTTTCAGGTGATTTTTCTTGGATGAGTTTACACAGTGAGTATAAAATCGTACCTGCTGACTGCGGCAGGAGTCACGGGTCTGCGGGACACTCCTTCAGAACTTGGGCTTCTGAAACGAAAAAATATTTTTGTTCATATTTTACAATTCTATTCATTAACAGGTGTATAAGGTTTGACTTCTTCAAAGTATGCTGCAGACACAGCCTAATAAATCTCCATGACACCTCACTGCATCTCCATTTTATAGATGTGGTGATTCGAATATATCCAAGTGAAATGACTTGCCCAAGGCTAATGAAGGAATCAATGTCAGAGACAGGATTAAAAGTAGAAAAATTCCTGGCCCCCAGTCTCATAACCTAACTGTGGTCTGCATTTCACTCATATGAAAACAGAAAAGGGAAACACATCTATTTTGAATATTGTGAAAAGTAGTTCAGAGCAGATGGGCAGCTTGATGTTTTAAAATTGCTTTACTTTGTCATAAAATATCAATAATACATAGGATGTGGTTCTTGTCCAAGAGTATACCAAGGTGTGAACACCACAATATGTGTCACTGGTAGCTTTCAGAGCAGCTGAGATGGCGCTATAGAATAAAATAAGGACAGCCTTTGAGATGTCTTTCCTGCCCTGTTCCTTAAAACAGATTTCTTCCCGTATGCTACAGCCGGTAAAAGCAGCTTTGAAGCTGATGAATACCTGTTGGGTAATGAATCTGTAGCAAGGCACCTATTGTCACATCTCAGAGGCAGAACAAGAGGTCTGTAATGCCCATTGCTCAAAATTTTGGGTGGCTCTACCCACCTCTTTCTTAGATGCTAACACAGAGTGAGGCAGCATCTTCTCTGTCGCCAGAACGTAACGGGAAGACAATGCACCTGTCTAGCTGTGTAGAAGAATAATTTAAAGGGGGAAAAAAAAGGAAGGTACACTTGTGTCATTAAATATTGATGAGTAAGATTCATTGACTGAGTGGGAGACAGTAGGATATGGCTTGAAATAAAACCCCATGAGGGCCACACCCCCTAGTATGCCCAGGGCCATCCTTTTAAAGGTGGGACAATTATAATTAATTGAGCGATCTGACAGAAAGCATACATCCATACACTGGAGCAGAAAGTGACACTGTGCACGGAGCCATCATGGACACTTGAAGGGTTAATACTGGTTCACTAGACCAAGGACAGTAAATTCTGCCTGTGGCTACCACCAGTCTATTGTATTATTATTGCAGGCTTTAGAAATAGCTTTTAATTTTAACCCTTTCCAGCCCTCTCTTCTATTTTCTTTTTATAAATAATTGGCATTGAATAAAATGGCATGAAATCTTCCTAGTCCTACCTTTCAATAATTTCTTTTCACTTTCAGCATTCAGAACACCTTGCAAAAATAAAAAAGAATCCAAAGAACCTGGGCTTCCTTTACCTATAACTTTTAAGGTTGCCACAAAACTGGGGCCCTTTCATTTTGTTGTAATCAGTCCCCACTCTTAGCTGCAAGGATGAAGAATCCCATCCACCACTTACTGGGAACTGTGATGTGAGTATTCAGAGTTGTGACAAACACACAGACTGAATACAGATAGCCCTGCACCCGCTTCAGTCTTCCCGACACCTGCATTCATCCACCTGACTACATTTTTAAGATGACGCGCTGGGAATTGTTCACGCCTGTAAGAGCTGACAAATCAAACACGCAGGAGCCATTGGTTACCTGTAATACAGAAATCTCACTCTGGATAACAATTTCAGCAATATGCTGAGCACATCCTCAGCCTCAGACAGGCTAAAGAGAAACAACCAATGGAGAAGGGATTATATAAAGGAGTGCAGGGGACAGCAGAGGACTGACTCAGTGACCCAGGAGGTCCTTTCCAATCCTATATTTCTATGTTCACCTGTTCATACTGAAGTTGATGGGAGACATTTCCAGCGACTTCAAAGGGCTTTTATCCGGCCCCAGTTTCATTTCTTTTCAATATATAGATGCAAAAGTAATGTCACGCATGATTTTCATGAGACATGCTAATATACAATCAGTTCTGGGAGCAGCAGAATGAACCCAGGTAGATAAATTGTTCATCTCAAAATGCTAAACTTGCCAAGACCTGAAAAATATATCTCCTCGTATCTGACTTGCAGACAAGTCCAGCAGTGTCACAGCTGGATTCCCAGTCGTCATTAGCCATAATCAATTATGCCAAATAAACTGTCCCATTACCTAGTTGCACTTTTTGCGAGATACAAGGAATAAGGTGAACAAACATTTTTGATTGGGGGATCAGTTCACCACAAGGCTGGTCCATGTTCCCAACAACAGGAAGGAGTGTCCCATAATGAAACCTGTAGCTTCCTATGGAAGGTTATTTCCTGTAAATGGGACATCACTTGTCAGAGAGACGAGCCACAAAATGCTCTGGAAAGGAAAGAGGTGTGGAAGCCTAATGTTGATGGAGACAGAAAGAAAGAATGAGAAGGTAGAACGAGGTGGCTGTATAATTACACTGTTTTCTCTTCCTCTCTATTTTTCACTGAGCAGGCACTCAGCCTGCTCAGCAGAGTCACTCCAACATGTCATCTAATGGCTTCGTCGTTACTTGTGAGATTCCCCATCTGTGGCCAGACTGTGCCACTGCCTCGTGCAGCTGAGCAAGAGAACATTCACTCGCTCGCTGAGATCTGGGGGGACAGGTCTTGCTCTGGAGCAACAAAAAATGAACTGCTCCTTAGTCAGGTCTGAACCTTTGCACTTAAGCCAGACTTTGATGAACGTTTCCTCTGGATTTCAACGCTGTTCTTTATAGATAGACAATCTGCTGGGTCTCTCTGGCTCTGTCTTTTTTTTGTTCTTTACACTGGCATTGTTCTGATCTATATGGTGGTCTCACATTTTCCTCCAGAGCTTTCTGCATCAGCCTTGTTTTCAAAGCCATATAACACAAGCAATGATTTCTAGCCTGCAGTTGCTTCAGAAGGATGGATGCTCAGACATAATCAGTTCATTTTGCTATTTTTTCACCTGTTATACAGTAGCTGCTCCTGCTGTTTGGATGCTTCTTTACTCACTTTCCTTTTCAATCTCTTTTGTCCCCATAATTTACTGTAAAACTCTAAGTGATTTATAAAACATGGAGAACTGTACCACATCCAGTTTAGTTCTCCTCAAAGCAGAGTAATTTCCTCCTGCTGGGCCCATGGTGCCTCTAATGAGGATGTTCCACTAAAGGATTCAGCCATCCAGGGGCACAGGTACAGCCACTCCCTTTGACTCCTCAGATGTGGCAGATCTCCCATGACCAGGACAGAGAAATGACACCACACCATGACAAAAGAGATGCTCAGGATGCTGAGACAACCCTGATGTGCATTCAGAGGTCTGAGCGCTTCAGGGCTGTATCTGGACCTCGAAACTACATCAGGCCTAACACATAGGATCCACAAGTGTACAGGTCTGATGGAAGCACAGTTCCCAGGTAGCCCATATTTGAGACCCCATCAGTTCATACAGACCTGCAGAATTGCTCTGGTTGACTTCATGATTATCTCATCAGTGGCCACATATCACAGAGGAAAAGTTCTGGTTTGCTGTCATTTACAAGTGTCACCCCCTATAAATGGCAAGAGGAGCACGAGAACAGCAAAGCTCAACTGATTTGTTCAGGCACCAGTATTCCAACGTGGCAAGATATTTTACCTATGACTGTCACATCCAAATTTAGTAGATAGCATGCTTGCTTTTTATTTGATTTTTAGCAGGTCTCTCCACAATAAATATAAGAGCAGAATGCATAAACAAAGCGCCTGGCACTTACAGTTTATCTTGGTGATGGAAAATTTGATCGATGATAAGTTCAGAAAGTGGCAAATTTTCAACATAGGGCTAAACAACCTTTCATTGCTGATTTTAATTATTTTTAATTTTTTTAGCTTGGTTCCTCTTAGCTGCCTTGTTCCAGTGCTCCATCAGCTGCTGGGTAAGAAAAAAAAGCGCCTGCCCTATTTGTTCCTTATGGATTCTCACTGATCAAGTTGCGTATCACCAGGTTAAGAATTAAATGGAGAACTTTTGCATGTCACATTCCTTCTTCTTGTCTCTTTCCAGGACAGAGACCGTGAGACAGACCTTTCTGCTTGTAAAACGCTAATTTTTAACCTATCATTGTTACTGCAATAGCAAAAGAGTGGAGGGGTGCGGGCACACAAGCAGAGTGAGGTAGCTCAGAGGAGATGCCAGGCAGAGAAGCTCCATTCATAAAGCACAGAAGGAAAAAATATTTTACAGAGGGGGAAATTAAGGCACAATCTTATGGTAATTTGTGTCCAGGAGCTTCTAGGAGGGGCGTGGACAAAGGGCAGGCGCAAGCCAGACCCCACGGCTGCTAATCTTGTGCCTTAGCAACAAGACCACTCTCCCTCTGCGCGCAGGCTCGGAGGGAAGAGGGGCAACCTTCTAGGAGGGAAATCCTGGTTGGATTAAGCACTTTGCTTGCTTTCCTCTTCTCACCCCTTTCCTCCTGCAGAGCATGGAGGATGCGGAGGGGGCCAGGTGGTGAAAGGGTGCCCGCCCCCTCTCATTCTCCAGCCCACTCCACATCCAGCAGGGTCCTGGGGCTCCCCAGCAGCCCCTGGATGCCCGCGCCCCTCGGCCAGGGAGGAGGGATATGATTTGTAATTGCAATATTTTCATTACCGTCTCTTAGTTCTTTGCACACTAATGTCAAGAGCTTTGTCTTTGTAGTGTTATTGGCATTTTTCATCATATTCATGAAGTGTGGGTCAATTTTCTTCAAAAGGCTCACTTCGCCAACTTGCCACAAAGACAGACAGTAATAAATTCTACTAGTGCACAGCGAAGGCTTCGTAGCTGCAAGCAACAATAAAAAGCAATGAGCTGGGTGTCACTAAGTAACTCCAGTTTACACTGCATTTTCTTCTTTTATTGAAAACTCAGAATATGAATTTATTAATGAACACACAGGCCTACTTTGAAGGGGTGGGGGGGGCCCAAGTCAATTTATTTGGTATTCACACAGTGTGTGCCTACATTGTATTGTTTCATCATTTTATGGCCAGGCACAGCTTGTTAGGCTGTGGCCCTCCAGAAAAAAGCAGGCTCATATAGCAACACCTTGACGTAGATGTACAGCTGCTTTCACTGTGGCTGTCTCACCTTTAGCCCCGTCTGTCTACTGCCGGCTTTCATTTTCCGCATTCATACATCAATAAGCTTTGCATGCTGACACCTAATTTTGCAGGCTACTTTGGTTATGGAGGCCATGTTTTGCATATCACTACCCACCCCCTTCTGACATCTACTGCCTTTAAAGAGGGAGAGAATAGAGAGAGCACGAAAGAGGGATTCTTTTCTTCTCAGCCTAATCAGAGATTTCTTTATATTTGTCAAAAGCAGATCTGCCAAATCAACTTTAATTGATTCTTCCACAGTTCTCATGTATGATTTCTGAAGGACTGGGCTTGTGTTCCAAGACACAGTGTTGTGTTTCAAACAAATATGAGGTTTCTACAGTAAATCAAATTTGGATGCCAATTAGTTAGCATTTTCCATTCCAATTAAATTTGAGACCTTTCTGAGTTTGAAAGACTTGTGTGTCTATGCCTGTGTGCATGTACTGATGTGTGTGTGCCTATCTCTCTCTATTTTGGAGAGGCAGAAAGATATATACGTATAAAATATTTAATGTGCTCTCAGTGGTCTAATAAGCAGGGAGGGGTTAGAGCCACCCATTTAAATACACATTTTGGAGGATTTTTATTTTTTTAACCTTGTTTATTTCACAAGGGCTTACCAGCCCATTCTAACCTGTTATGTGACATCACAAAGGCTTTTACTTTCTCAGTCAGGTGGCTAATGTCATTATATCGTTGACAACTCATAAAATGTTATAATCTAATAGGGCTTTCCCTCCCCACACATAGTGAAAGCTCATTGTAGCAAAGAAAGGATTAGGGGCAAAAAGCAAGATTAATGTTTAAAAGAATGGAAGCAGGCCGAGTCCAGATAGAATACTGTAGCTTGAAAACAAATATAATTTGTATATTAAAACGTGTCTCGATCTTCCTAGATTTACTCTAAATAAACCCAGCATACAATACAGGGGATTTCCTACTGGATATTGAATATTTCAAGCAAAGTCTATATATTTGGGTTGAATCAATTTTTAAATGAATTCCTCCTTTTATGACTAAAAATCAGTTTTTAGGCAGACTCGGAATACAGAGACTAAGATTGAACCCTACACTACCAGGATGGGAAGGAAACAAAAGCTTGCTTAGATTAGCTGGAACTCTCATACACAATCACAGCCAACCATCAAAGTATCCCGGACAATATTTGTGCTATGGACAAGGAATCTTCCCAGCACCCATGGGTCTGATCAGCACACAAGGGACAAACCTCTCACCAATAAGTTTTACCCTCTTGGGTCCTCAAAAGGACCTCAGGCCAGCCAGCCAGCCCAGCTCCAGCAAACATCAGGAGCAGGCAGATCCATTCCCGTTCATTTCCAAGGAATCGAAACCGCAGCAGTGAGGAATTCACCCTCAGCAAAATTCAGGTGGGAACAAGCACACGCCTGCATTTCTTCGGGAAAGAGATTAATTAGTTTCTTCCTCTTATAAAACATAAATAAAGAAACAAAGACCTGAGCTTGAAAAGGTGAGAAAATCCAGGCGCACTTGGCCAGCAGGGAAAAGCAATAATCTTCAGGTAGTTTGGCGCTAGAACAGCGTGTTTTGTATTCTCTCCTCTACACACAACTACTGGCCTACGCCACCAAAAGCAGTAAAATGAGGAATTATGATGGCTATTGAACACCATTCACATATTCACAGTGTCGCATCCGACATCAATTAGCAAGCCTGTTTCCGTAATTGTTATACAAGGGGAAAATCTGCAGTGTTAAACAGCTCTTGAGTTCACGTTCCTGGATGGGCTTTGTTTGGTGGAGTGTTTAGAGCACATAAAATAAAATCCATGGGAAATCTGCCTGGCACGAGACCTTTGATGGATTTATGCCGGGAGAGTTTTTATATCCAGTCTAATACGTGTGTTTTAGGTTAAATTTTTCAAGCCATCTTCTCTTTCTACCTGGGTAAAACCAAGCCTTTTGGGTGGGGAAGCTGCAGATTTGCTGAGATTTTGATTGGTCTGAACAGGCAGGCTGAGGAGGAAAACTGCAGAGGAGTCTGCGAACATTTTGCAACTCTCAAACGAAAAATGTCCCAAGCCTTTTGTATAAAATCTCTTGGACTATGATATTTAGTTGTCAGTGTGCATAAAACCAAAAGGATTCAATGTAGAAATGGAACTAATGTTGAATGCCAAACTGCCCTTTTAAAGGTTTGGGGGTTTTTAACTCTTTTTTTAATAAAAAGTCTAAAATTTAATGTTTAGTTCAGCTGATGATCAATTTTTCTTCTACATTTCAAGATCTGCAATAACCCACCAAATCCTCTACTTATCCCCCATTTTGCTGACTTCTGTAAAAAATGTGGCCCTTCAAGCTACAAAATGGTAGAGGAAAATCAGACAACACACAATAAAGTCTATAAAATCATGAGCAGTATAGGCAAAGCAAACAGAAAAGAATTAGTCATTATTTCTCTCAGCATAAGAACTACGGCGCACCCAATTATGAGGCAGCAGGGTTAAAACTGCCCATAAGAAACACTTGTACAAAGAATAACCAAATTATGCAACTTAGCGCACAGCAGGTAGCAGAGACCAGGAATAGAAATGGATTGTAAACACGATTAGACAAATTTACAGAAGAGTTCCACAGAGGACTGCCGAGCATGATGACCCTGCATGGCCTGTGGATTGGGAATCCCTAACACCCTACCTGGATAGGGTCTGGGAGGGGAGAGCTCCCTGCCCAGGTACCTCCATCCTGACCACCTGATGGTGATGCCGGGGGCTGTAAGGTCACCCTCACAGTGTGAATTGCTCATGGAATCTCCTTCCCTGCCTGGAGATGCTAAAAGAAGTGGCCAAAGGAAGGCTGCTGGTCAGAGTGTGGTACCTCCAAACCCTAAGGGAACCACTGCCTTGCCAAGTGCATGCCAAGCCCTTGATCCAGACCACACGTGAAGCAAAAACAATGGCCCTGATGAGCGATTACATGCCTTTGTCTGGAAAGCCTCCTACCAAGGTGCACTCGTGTGTCTGGTGTGCAACAGGGCTGTAGATTTAGCTCTTTGTGCATTTGTCACTTCAGGGGTATTTAATTGCAGGATAAGTAGAAAAAGGGAAAATTAAAAGAGGGCCACAGGCTGGTTTGACAATGGTGGCAAGAAGTGCCCTGTTCAGCAATAGGAACAGGCACAGGGAATCAAGATGGGCACATCAACGTGGCTGACGTGAGCTGTCTTTAACCGCTGGCAAAGACCAGAGCAGAAGTTTTCAACCATTTCTTGATTTATGGACCCTTACACTCCCAACGGAGAGGTGATCACCTGTAACAGTGAATTAAAGCCTCCTGACAATAGGGGTTTTATGGACTGCCTTTCAGGCACCCTTTAGGGAGGTGGCTCAGACACCCTCTGGGTCATCCAGAACCTTTGGAAATCTACTGACACAGGAATGAGCAAAGGGACAGGGATAGGCAGTGTCCAAGCTTAGGGGTTAGATTTGCCATCCAACCTCCATTTCCTGTCTAACTGTGGAAAAAGAATAATTTTTAAAGCCTTCATTTTCCTTCATAGTTTCAAGGCTAAAAAGGACTATTAGATCATTTGTTCTGACCTTTTACATCTACAGGCCATCACACTTCCTCCAGTTTACAAGTATCTCCATAAAATAAGAGCCCATATTCATTTCAATCACCACTGAGGGAAATAAACCTGCTCCAGTCAGAAGAGGATCTCTCTGAGGTTCATCACCATTCACACTCTCACCACTCACATCCTTTCTAATTACTGTACTATTTTCACTCTGTATATCCATGAATGCATCGTTAAAATACCAGGAACAGGAGTTCAAATTACAGTGGCACCCCATTTTGGTCACACTTAACATAGTAAAAAGGATTCCCAATGGAAACATTTGGACAGCCTAGCCAGACAAGGGAAATACAAACATCCACAAAAAAAAATTAAAAGGGAGAAACCCCTGTTCTCCCTAGCTCTCATAAGCCCAAAGAGATTAAACGACTGGTCAAAAGTCACCCCAAAGTTGGTGGCAGAGATGGAGCTGAAACCTACTTTCTCAAGTCAAATCCAGAGTTTTAATCACCAGAACACTCTTCCTCTCCCTTCATTGCTTTCATTTATCATTTCAGGCTAGGCAGACTACATCGAAATGATGGCTTTGTGAAGCATAGAAACACAGTTTTACGGGCAATAAACAATAAATATGAACCTGAGAGGCATCTCCGGGAAACCTCCATACCAAAAAAGAGACCTTTTTCCCTTTTTTTTTTTTTTTTCCCCCACGGAAGATGGCAAACCCCCTTTCCCTTCCCGTGCTGCCCACACCTCTTTGCCGGGCCGAGCGCGGTGCCAGCACGGCGGCCGCGCCAGGTCCCCTGCACGGCACATCGGCTGTGGGATGGCAGCGAGCTCCCCTGCTCCCTGCCAAGATGACAAAGTCCTGGCTGGCTCAGCCGCCGCCTCTGCCAGTGTACCAGGGAATCGGCTGTGCCGTTCCATTTAAGCGCTGCTCACTAATTACTAACTGCGGGCTCAGCATTCAGGGCGCAGACAATGGGATCAGCCAGGCACCGCTCCACAGGCGGAGGGGCACCACAGTCGGCACGGGTTTCTTTTTAATTATTGTGCAGTGGAATCGGTCCTGGGGAAGCGAATTGAAAAGTATACAAAATTCTGATTAATAACCATAACGGCTTTCTTCTTTTTTTGGTAGTATTTCTCTGGGTTCCCTCCCACAGGATCCCAACAGTTCTTCCTGTTACACCAAAACCTGCACACACTTAAAAAAACCCCAAGAGAACATATTTTGGTTTACAGGACTGCTCCACAATGACAATGAATTATGCAGAGTTGAGCCCAAAACCCATTTCTGGATCCAGATATAAACTTCAAGGGATGATGGATGGTCCTATTTTATGGCACTCATGAGAAAGATGTAAACCTCTCCACAGGTTGGAAGGGCTCTGTTGTGGACTGATGTCCAGGCTTTAAACTTTCAGGCCTTTGCTTGGTACTACATTTTGCTTTGTGTAAAGGCTGAACTCCTATGGTATCTGTGTTACCTCCTCTCCCAGGGGATTTGTGCAAGGAAGGGTTGTCTTTATCTCCTCTGGCATTTGCCTCTCACTGGCTCTGTCGCTTTTGAACTGCAGAACTACACACTGGATGAGGATCACTGTGAAAGTGGCTCCATGCTCATTCAGAAATTGGGTGTGTATTAGCAACACTTAAGGTGATATTCCAAGATGTTTCCTTTCTCCTGATGTCTTAGTGATTAATGCATTTCCATTTCAGAGAGACATCGTGACAATTTTGTTCAAAATAGTAAGAGGAGGGGAAAAGAAATCAGCCAGGATCTTCTGAAAGTAATGTTTCATGCTGGAAAAGCTTTGCTCCACGTAACAGAATCCTTTATTAGGATCTCTGACTGCTCCTATCAGAGGACACACTGCAGATGGGAGCTGGAGCCTCTCTTCCCATACTTTTCCCAGCAGTGGAAACACATGATTTGCATTAGGGGCAGGGGACACTATGCTGTGGCCTCACCCCAGGGGCTCAGTGTTGAGGAAGCAGCAGCCCCACTGTGGGCTGACTGGCACCCTGGGGAGGCAGCAGCTCCTCTGTAACACAAAGCATGTGAGCAGGGGTTATCATGAGCAGGGATAAGGAAAAAGGCATGCTGGAGCAGGTGCCAGGGCAAGGATTAGAGAGAACGGGCTGCTGTATCTCACAGAGCGAGTGCATGTCAGGGTCTGAAAGCGAGCGCAGCCCTTTGGTGTGGGAGCCTCGTACTGCACCTGCAATGAAGCCTTTCCTGCAAATGGAGACATCAGAAGGAGATGACATTCCCCAGGGGATGGCAAAATGTTATATGAATCACACCCGGCTCCACTCAGAAATGTCTCTCTCAGGTCTGAGTGGAATTCTATACCGAAGGCATATATTTTTACATTAAGATTTCTTTTTCTTTCACTTTCAATAGCTTGGAAGTGCTTTTTCACTAAGCAGTTATTAAAAAGAAAGAAGATGTAGTCTTGTACCTGAGTAATATTTCTTCCCCAATATTTCTCAATTTAACCAGGTGACAACCCCTCCTCTTCCTCCTCAAGCCTTCTATTTTGAGCCTTGACACGTTTTGACCCAGTTCCCAGTGCTTCTGACACTCCGCTTTGCTCCCGCACGGACCAGCGTGCAGCAGAGACCCCCAGTTCCCACAGGCTCCCTGCTCACCTCTCTCCCAAGACTGTGCTGGGAGGAGGAAAGAGGCCCCTAAAATGACAGTAGGAATTGTTGATTCCTTTTCAGGCTGTACCAGGCTCTTGCAGCCACGATTCCTCACATCCATCTGTGGCAAGGCATTGTGGGGTATTGTGTTTGACTCTCAACAAACTGTGTTGCTAGGACGACGTTTATTATGATACATAATGTGAATAAAGGATGAAACTGTACACAGCGTGCTGATTTGCTATAACTGTCATCTGTGATGATAGTCTCTAGTTTATACCTCAAATGAATTTTGCATGGATGGTACCGATGCTACCGAGTGCTGCAGAGGTGTATTTTACAAAGCTGCCTGGGCCTGGCATGAAGATCATGCCACTTTAAACAGCGAATCTGTTATTGTGATGTTTGTGAGAGGAGAACAAGTGGGAAAGTCACTTTCAAGTGCAGCTCAGTGCTCTTTTAATGAGGAATGGGGTCTTCTTCAGAGTCAGCCAACTACTGAGGAGGAGCTGACACCCTTAGTAGTCAACATCCTCAAAACAGCTGACAGCTCCAGATAAATCAGTTTGTGTACTTCCTCCCCTTCTCATATCACCTGCGGTGACAGGAAAGCACTAATTTCCTTTGAGAGGGAGAGAGATGGATGCACGCGTGCATCCTGGGCATGTTGATCCTTCAGTGTAAAATTAACAAAAACAGAGGCCAGGGAGAGCTGGGAATAGGCACAGCACTTTGTCAAGAGGAAGACTCTGCTGTGGTACGGCCCCATATTCATCATACGGTAATTTATAAACGTGCATACAGCAGAGCCACGTTGCATCAGCCCCTGGAAGGAGCAGCTGTGACAAACAAAGTGCGGTCGGTCACCCAACTGCCCAGTTCACAGCCATAATTCTCCTCCACACAGCACAAGACTTCATGCCCAGGGGGCTGGCACACAGTGCATGACATCAGCCACGTGCACAAGTGGCACTTGGGCACAACGCTTGGTCCTGCAGCTGGACACAGCCCAGCCCTGCACGTACAGCCCCCTCGGAGGAGTCCTCCGACACTTGCTACCCTTGAAGAAGACCATCCCAGTAAGAGCAAAAGCAGGTTCTGTTCAGTTGATTATTTCAGGGGAAAAGGTGCTGAAATGCCACTGTTGCAGATGACAGTCCCGGTGCCACACCTGAAGAGCCGTGTGCCTGGGGCCTGCAGCACCCTTTGGGGCTGATCAGGAGGCACTCACTTGTTTATCAGTCACTTGCAATCGATGGGGAGTTAAGTACTGCCTGTACCCTCTTGCACAGACAATCCTCGCCGCACACTTCCTGAATTCATTACTCTGACGCGGCCACGAGGAAGAATGATGTTATAAAAATTAGACACTCCAGGCCGTCAATAGCACTGCACCCTCCTTGGAAATAAACACACCCGGAAAACCCCTCAGATAAAACCACGGAGGAATTTCTCCCGGTAGGCAATGCAGCTCACAACTTTCCCCTGGGCCCAGAAGCCTCTCGTGGCAGTTTGAGCAGGGCTGGCTGCCATTCATTTTGTGCCATTACTTCTGAGAGTCGGCTCATCCCACCCTCTTCACTGAACTGCCACGCTTCCAGAGACAGGCTCTGACATGAGCTGAAACAAGGCAGAAACAAAAGACACTCAACCTGTTTACAGGGAACAAACCACTCACTGTGACCCTGTTCCAAGGAGGATCTGCCCCAAAATCCAGACATGCACTGTCCAGGGCTGAAGAGAGGCTGTCTCCCCTGCCGATGCTCGATGTACACAGTATTTCAGCTGAATTTAAGAATCCCTTTCCTGCACAAGGACCTTTTAATGAAAAGAAAAAAAAAAAAAAAGAAGAAAAAACCAAACCTAACCAGACTCTAAAAATATAGACAAGGATCTGAGTTTCTAAGGTCTCAATTTCTCCCTCCCTAAGCAGACAGTAACCTCAGTGTTGCCTTGATGCATCAGGTTACGTTAGTTAAATCACTGACCATCCCATCATTTATGTAATGGGACATGATTGGCATGCTCAGATGAGACAAGTCACAGCAAAAATGCCTAAAAGGAGGGATTTGCCTGACAAGCATTTTAAAAACACTTGTAGGTCTAGATTTTAAAAGAAATACGTATCCCTATATATGCAAACACAGAACTATAAATATATCTATACATGCATGCCTGTGCGCACACACATGTGTATAATCACATACATATGCTCCAGTGGTTTTCCAGCTAAACTGCTGCCATGTGTTGTACATTACCCCAGGGCACCGAGCAGGAAGGCTGAAACTCACCTCTAGGGGCAGAGGATTTTGAAGCCAATTTCTCCCGAACCAGAAATCCACAAAGTCACTCTGTGCACAGGCCCCGCTCCCGCTGCCCACGGCCCAAGCACAGGCAAGTTCAGCAGCACAGAGCCCCACAAAACCAGCAAGGACATTTTTGTCACCCCTGAGGTTGCTCAGTAAGTGCCAATTCCTGCTTGGGTGATGCAGAAATGCACCTCTCTGAGCAGAAGCACTTGCTTCCATTCTAGTCTCATAGAATCTGGGTTGTTTCTTTCTTGCACCATTGAGTGTTTCAGTGGAAAAGCTCTTTTGTGTGTAAATAATTATTAGGTGCTATTTTTTTAATAAGCAAAGAAAATTCATAAAATAAAGCAGACAGAATTCATTTATATGAAAAATAGAGGGATTAAACATAGCCAATAAATTACAATAAACTGTCCACAGTGAACAATGCTACCAGATGACCATAGTGGAGATCCACTGCTCTTGTGCTTTTATTAAAAGAACAAAGCACTGCAATTAAATGTAAAATCTGGTAATATGTCATTGTACCTTAAGCATCCTTTTCTCATTCATTGAACACTGTCCTCTGATTTAATTGAAGCCCCTGGTCCCTTTGAGACAGCAATAGTCCTTACTCTAGGCCAAGTTTAGCATTTCATTATTTAGTAATTTGAGATGGAGTCATGCTATTGACTCTCAAGCAATCCTCTTTGCTTCTTATAACAAAAAGGATGCCCACAGAAATAATTGATACCACATTCTACTCTCTAGTAAATCGTCCCTTAGTGGATTGTGAAAAGAGGTTTTTGATTTAGACTTAAGAATAACAAAAGTTGGGTATATTTTTCACTGATGACCCCCATATGACATGTCCATAACCCCTTTCACAGCAGGAATGTTGTCCTAAAGGCATTTTAGCAGCTAAAATGAGTGACTAGAGGCTTTCCAGGTTTTGTTATATATATTCGGTATATAAGTGATGCCTTCGTAGAGGAAAGTCATATTTTTCTATAGAACAACTCACTGTAGACCTGATCTGGGCAAGAGCTGACACTTCCCTCCCTGGCATCAGGCAGCCATCGGTGCTTAGCACCTCGTAAAGGCAACCAGCAACTTGCAGATTCATTAAAGCTCTGCAGACTGGAAATGGGCTGGAGCAGTGTGGGCTGTTTCCTCTGGGAGGCGAAACAACCCAGGTGAGTCAGGTACTGGATCTGAGATGAGGTCCCCACATCCCCTGAGGTTGGGAACAGCATTAATGAATTTCCCAGCTCCGAAACACCCTTATCTCCTGGAAAGCTCTGCTATGCTCTAGCCTTTGGGATTTTCATCCCTCCCTGCTGGACGTGGAGCTTGGATCCCTGCAGACTGCCCATAAAGGGGTGGTACTGCAGCCACAGCCCCAGCTCCTCAGCTGGCTGCCCAAGCCTCACCAGAACTGCCCACGAGGGAGCTTCCCTGGTGACAGGGCTGGTGGTCACTCCTCTGTCACCTCCCCATCAGCACAGAAACAGCCCCACAGCCCCCAGCCCGGACTGCAGGAAAGCCACACATATCCTGCACACCCTTCCTGCAGGATGCTGCCACTGGGATGTCCCAAGTCACAGTCGCTCCCAGAGGACTCCCAGTCAGTCTACTCTCCTTTTCCACTGGTAACATAACGCTCTGCTTGCACAACTGCACAGGATGATAATGGATCTAAGGATCTCCTGACTTCGGCCCATTTGCAGGGACACCAGACCATCCCCCCCTCCCCTCGCTAATTCCTGCCAGCACTTTGTGGTCGTGGAAGGACTTAGTGCATGGACCCCACTGCCAACCTCCTCTTCACCATCATACAAAGGTTCTCCTCATCTTAAAGTTGGTAGTCCCAGAAGGGAGTTGTATAGACCTAGGGGTGCAGCCAGGACTGGGACACCAACCCTCCCACAAGCCAACTCACAAGTCAAATGGAAAAGATTACCCTGACACCTCCTTGCTTTTGTGCTCTGGCATCTCTTGCTCTGCGGAGTATCAAAAATGTGAATTTTCACTTACTTTGAAAGCCCAGTGGTCAAAAGTGGCTGTTTTTCGTCTGGAGATCTGTGCCGTCATTACCAGGCGCTGTAAGCACAAAGCCAAGCTGGGGAGACCAAGTTCCCCCCAGTAAACTTGCACAGTTCCCATTAATATTAATGGAATTACACAGGTGTATTGGGAAATACCCCCTTCACAGGGCTGCAAGCCTCATGGCCCTGACCCACGCCCATAAGCCTGCATTCAAACTCCTCTGTCTATAATTCTGTAATCTACTCGTCATGTTAAGCATTTCAAATTAAAAAGTGTCAGGGTCAGAGCCAAAACAATGCATTATATGGGATAGGATTTTAATTCAGCCAGTCCTGGGAGAGACATGGGGAAGGAGGAGAAATTCATGCCAATTATTTTGCATTTGGGGAGAGTTATTTGACTGTAGGACCAACCCGTAGCAGGGCACTGTTCAGTGAGTTTTGTTTTGTTTGTTTGCTTCTCTTCTCCCAGTACTCAAATTATCTCCAGGTCCTTCGATCCATTAGACTAATTAATATTAAGAACATATGCATATGCAAATTAGGCCATGGTGCCCATATATTTCACTTTACGTGACAGCTTGAAGTGTAGTTGTGAGAGTCAATCAAATGCCATAAATTTGCTATGCACAAAAGATCATTAATATTAATTGGGGCATGGGCACTGTGCAGTAGCCCATGCCACCATTAGAAATGGACCCCTCGCTTTAATTGTTCAGCAAATTCCTTTTTTTTTAATTTATTTTTTAAATTTAAAATCAGTACCTATGGCCTGATTAAAATATGTATTTTTTTCCCCAGGTAGTCTTCAGAACAGCATCAGAATTGTATTAAAAAATACCGAGCAGACCTTTTCTAAGACAGATGGCACACAATGAGGTTAAAAAAAGTATCTTGAGATCCAACCAGCAAGAACAAAAAAAAAAATTGCTTGCATTGTTGTTTTCATTATCTTGCTTCTGTCATTTCATGAGCTTTGTATCTTGCAAGGAAAGAAAGAAGGGAGAAAAACTGTGAAATTAATCTTTTGTGCATGGCCTGATAAAGAAGAGACATGCTCAGACAAAAGATAGACTGAGAGAAGGTACCGTGATTGATGACTAAAGTAAAGGTGTCAGAAGAGTATTATGTAAATTACTGGAGGCACAGACCATTTCAGAGAGAATGAGAGGGAGAGGGGAAGCCAGAGAGAGAGAGAAAAAAGGACTGCAGAGTCGATGTCACCAAGACACTGGTCCCCAAGCGCCAATTTCTTGCCATCTTTCATCTGCTCAGACAAGCTCACCTCACTTTCTATTTGGTTTGCACAATGTAACAAAGGAGGAAAAAACCTGTCAACATTAGCATGAATACAGCCCAAAAGCGGGGTTCGAGCATGCAGCGTCTGAAGTGAGGCAGCGAGACGGGAACTTTAAGGCAGCCTCGGCGCTCGTACGTGAGCCTGGGAGGCGGCGGCTCCGAGTCGATTCCCTCTGTTATTTTGTGCCGGAACAGGGATTCAGACAGGCAGGGCCAGGGTGGTTCAGTGTGTTTGATCCCCCACTGCCTTGGCACGCCCCTGGCCCGCTCATCCCTGCACGGACCTGGCGGCAGGACAGCCTGGACCTGCCCCTGTCGCTCCTCTGCCCAGGCAGATTTTTCATCCAGACCATGCCCACGCCCACACGCTGGACAGAAAGGGAAGGCGTGGACAGATCTCACCTCTACCAAACTCTTCGCAGGAAAAACCTTTTCTCACTATTGACACAACCGCACATGGTGACTCCCTGCCACACTCTCATGGAGGCCCCAGCACACCCCATCTCTGGACAGAATTTAGCCAATGCCTGCCACAAAATTCCACGAGGGCAAAATGAAAGTGCAGTCCAAACCAACTTATACCCAGCAAAAATATGTTTGGTGTCCCATTCCCTGTCCTTCTGGCACAGAACAACCCCTGGGTTTCACATCCCAAAAGGATGATGCAGTAAAGCATGGACAGTAAGAAACCATTTTTATATTTCTACTTTTGAAAACAAAACAAAACAAAACAAAAACTCCAAGGGAAATAGCAAAATGCTTTCAGAAATTTTCCCCTTCATTCCTGACTATATGTTTGGTCTGGCTCCTGTTTCAATTTCACCTCTGGCATCTCTTTGCCCCTATTTAATTTGATCACTGGCTTTTATTCAAAAAACTTCAATTTCCAAGGAATAAACAACTACAAATGGTCACCCATCACCTCCATGGTAACAAGTGAAAGGAGTATTCAAGGGGAAGAAAGCACTAAATTGGCGTTTGATGAAATGCATGGTTCCACGCCGCAGGTACTCCTCATACGTGAGGCTTAAGGTGCATGGTGCCCTTACACATTAACTAATTACCCTGATCCATGCCCCATAGAGTGAATCTCTGGTTTTAAAAGGGGACAGCAGAGAGAAGCATAAGTGGAGAGGCTGGAAATGCTCATCTGCCCTGTCTCTGTGCTCTGAGAGCTCAGTGAGGGCATCCCTCAGCCTCATCTTTCCCGTGCACCCGGAGACAGTGATTTCCCTCTCAGCTGCGCCGATTCCCTCTGCATTTGTCCCACGGCAGCAGGGAGTGGGATCTGGTGTGTGAATCGCACCCTCCCTGCTCCCCTTGCTGCTCCTGCTGCCCAGCACTGGGATGCTAAAGGGCATGGCTGGATCTGGGGCTAAGATGGCAACCCTGGCACGGCTCCTGGCAGGAATCACTCCAGTACAGGGAGTGAGTGTGCAAATAAAGCTGCTTTCCAACTTCCTTCCCTCAGATTCAATCAGCTATCACATGGCTTTCATTTCAAGTGTTGAGAGACATTAAAATGAGATTTAATAACAAATTGCTTCAATTTTGCATGCCTTCTGAATTCTGTTGGCCAGGCAGGATAGTCCATGGAAAAAGCATTCAGTCCTTCTCATCAAATTTTTCATTTTTCCACTCTTTTTTTTTTTTTTTTGTACCATGAGTGCAACAGTTAGAAAAAATTTAGAATCCAAAGAGGCAGCTATTTCTATACCATCAATTTGCCCCTTAAAGAGTGAAATGATAAAATGAGCGAAAAAAAATAGATGTTCTGGGCACCAAGCTCTGTGCAAATCAGTTCTTAAAGTATCAGTGAATTCATATTTTAAAGAATACTTTAGTTTGCAAGATTGAAATTCTTTTAAAGAAGAAACTCTCAAAGGAAGTTGTCGTTTTAGGCTGCACAAACCAAAACCCTTCCAAAATCAGGTGCTTGGAAAAAAAATTGAAGCACTTTAATAATTTAAATTGCTCCCCTTTGCACATGCCCAGAACCCAAATCCCTTTTCTAACTGAAGTGCTTATATAAAAATTTGACAGCTCTTATAATTTTAAATTGCTCTACACTGAGTATGCCCAGAACCTCGATCACTTCCAAATTCAAGGGCTTATAAAAATTTGAAGCACTCCAATAATTTTAAATTGCAATGCACAGTGCAGAGTGATTTAAAATTATTGGACTGCTTCAATTTTTTTAAAAGGTCTTCAATTTGGAAGTGAGTCAAGCAGCATTCTAATACAGTAGTTTAAGACACACTGTATTGATGTAAAATTTAACATCTAAAAATAATGAAAATTAAACCGAATACACTGTTTAAAAAGTGAGGACGAGTTTCCCAAACAGACCTAGGAAATCCAGAAAACCACAACTTCAGGCTGGTGGGTCCTGCTCTGTGAAAGAGTCAAGACCAAAGAGTCAAGGAGGAGATGCTTGGGACAAAACCACAGACGTAAGGTCAGCTTCCATCCTTGGGTTGGACGCCAGGAAAGCCCTCCTGGGAGTGCCTAGAGAAAGGTCTGGAGCAGAGCAGAGCTGGGTGGGTCCCCACACTGTGGGAATCCTAGGGATGGCAGCCTGGCATGCAAAGGCATGGCCAGCAGGCATCCCTGCACCCACAGGGTGACATTTGCCCCTCCAGGCCACCCCCTTCTGCTTTGGGAGGTGCAGAGGAGTCATCTCGGAGGGGTCGGAGCTCACGCTGACTTCCCTGAGGGGGGAAGAGCCATGGCAAAGGCTGGATGGGGCCCATCGGTTCCCTCCTGCAGGGGAATGGGTTTGGACTATTTACAGATCCACTGGTTAGAGACCAGCACGTTCCTGGATGGGGTTTCTGTTTCCTCTCAAACCATATGCTCTCTCGTGGGGGCTCACAGCAAGTGTCCCACGCAGGGTTCAAAGCACTGGCTCCCCACTGCTTGGCTTCATGAGGAGTGCAAATACACGATTTCCACTAGGTTCAGTGTTAGGCACTGGCTCTCTGTGTAAGTCTTTTTGGCAGCTATTCACTTCCCTTTAAAATCTTTCCCTTTTTTGGAGGTGATTTATATTAATAAACTGTTTCAGATCAGAATTGGCATGATATGTAAAACCCATGCCTGTTTGGTATTTCTGTTGTGTATGCTTAATTTGAATGGGGGGAGGGACAAAGACAACGCTGTTAGCTGCCTGGGAGTCTTTTTTTTGTTCCAGACATGCAAGTTCTTCTCAGAAGTCAACTGTAACTGTTAGAGAGTTTCTCTTAAAAAATCAGTTTTGACATCCTGAAGATAGGGAAAGAAAAGAGACTTGAAGTCACCACATTTTCCATGCATTCATGAACATCTGCAATGTAAAATTGTTTCTCAACAGGGGCTGGGCTCTGTTTCATCTTATAACAAGTTGGGGATCTTGTCTGTTTGCAGCTTATTCAGCCTGTTTGATAGTAGGGACACCGTGTCTTTGGCTGCAAGCTTCATTTTGAAGTTGGGGTCTTGCGGCCTTTCCTGTTGCCTTTTGTTTCCTGTTAAGTTGAAACTCACAGGAAATGACAGGAAGAGTCCTTATGCCTAGACTCAGGCTAATAAAATTTTGATTATTGTCTATGCCAACAGAGCATCCTCGGACAATGAGAGAGATGGCACCCAGGGCAGTGCAGGTTCTAACGTGCATCCCTGGAAGAGAGAAACTGTTCAAGTGTGGATCAGCTGGAGTGAGTCACACAAGCACAGGAAGTTTGGGCAGGAAAGCCAAGCAGAGATGCTTTCAAAATAGAGTCCCTTTCAAAACTAGGAGCAGCCAAGGAAGAAGGAAAATGACTCTGCAGGAGTGATATCCCTTATAATGTACTGCAGGCCAGTAAACAAATGTTGTAACTTTTCCCTTCAGGTTCATGAAGCTTTTTTCTCATTTTTTTCAATCTGCATCCCTCTGGTCAGAATAATTCATTCCATGGGGCAGGGTGAGAGCACTTTCCCACTGCAGTGGGTTACAGATAAACGGTGTCCCCCTGTGGCTCTGCATGATGAACTTGTACTTTCACACAATAGACTCACAATTCATCACATAAAAAGTATCTGCTTTGAAAAAAAAATGGTGCAAAGAGGTTTTATTCAATAGGCTGTAATGGTGAGCTGTTATGGTCTATCAGGTGGATAATGTGCATCTTAAAATACTGTGTAAATACATATTTTTATAATAGCCTGTTACATTTCCAAAGGAGCCATTGCAGGCTGCATTTGAAGTGAGAAGGAGCTTATAGGAGATGGGCTCTGGCACTCTTTGCCTCAGCAGGAGGTGGACAATGACAGTTTTTCCTGAATTAGAGAGGAAAAATATTATTTTCTGATTCGACTGAATAATAAAAAACAATGGAAAGAAGCAGCTCAGAGAACTTTGACTGGAAGGAAGGAAGGTAAGTGTTAATGTGATGAGAGCACCGAGAGAGCTTTGCTCTCTCCTACAGTCAATGTATTTCCTTGCTTCCCAGCTGAGACGGCAGCATTACATGAATGTTCTCCATATTTTCTTCCCAAGAGCTGGCACAATTATTTGTTGTGAATAACATTCATAGGAGCTTTGATCCTGAAAATGCCTATGTATGAGAGCAGCCAGGCACCTGAAGGCAGCAGGTTTTTATATGGCACGGGCATATCCCAGAGTCCTACATATAAACTTGTTACTGAAAAATAATTATTAATATGGTGCCTGATTAGACAGTTTTGCTGGCTTGCAAAGAGCTAGGTTAGATTACTGGCCACTTATGATGTGTGACTTTTGATAAAAGTCAGGAATAAACTCTTAGTTTCAGCTCCTTGACTGGAAAACTGGGTGTTTCAAAGATGAAGATCCAAAACTGATACAACACACCGGAAAAGTTGGGTGGAACTCCTGGAACTGGCACTGAAGAGAAACAAGCCACGGCTATGGTGGCCACATAAACAAAACCAAGAAAGGTCACATGTTTCTGCTTAAAAAATGCAAGTGACTCAACTTGATTCACCCAAATCTGTTTCTACCTCAGGAGATTAAAAGACCCTGCCCAGGTTTTCCTAAACAACCTGCAGGGAGCGGGATGAGCTCAACTGCAAAACCAGCCCTTGTTCTTCCCTTCCTCCTCCTCCTCCACAAACCACCATGTCTGACCTTCTGCCATGGGCCGTGCCCTGAACACGAAGACCCCCGAGCCAGACAGCAACAGAGTGAGAACCAGCCAACATCCTTCCCTTCTCTTCCTATTTGCCCATATTTTGGTATTTACACTCTGTGCCATCCCTCACACACAGCACATATATAATCCTTTACTGTAGAGTTGGAAAAGGATTCTCTATTATTTGCAATTATTTCCTAATTTGGCCAATATGAGAGGTTATTGCTGCTGAAAAGAATGAATAAAAGCATATCTGAGGCAAAAAAAGTGCTAGTAGTAAAGTTTAAAAAGAGCACAGATGAAGATTAATAACCTCAGCAGTCAGGGCCTGGAGTATTTAAAACAAGTAAAAAGACATTATGGAGCAGGAAAATAGAGCCAGCAGGAACTTTTGTTATGACACCCACTGCCACATGCAACTTCTCAGGTCACTCAGAGCTCACTCTGCGAGCACTCCCAGCAAACCTGCCCTGGTGTCAAGGAAACAGGGTTGATTTGTAACCTTTTTTCCCCTTGCAAAGCTTTAGGTGAAGGTGTTCGCTGACTTATCTGAAAGTCATAGGGAAATTCAGGCAGTATGAACTCACAAATACTGGAAGCCTGCAGGGGGAAAAAAAAACCAAGCCAGGGCTCACCATTTAAGGTGCAAAAAAAGCAGTTTGGGTGCAGACTGCATTTGTGGAGGACCACCAAGTTGATAGAGTCTTTCAGCTGAGTTCAACACTCTTTGGCTTGTGGCCCAAGCAGGTGAACAGCAGCTACCCCACCAAAACCAACCCAGGACCACCCATCCAGAGAAGGGTGGAGAGGGGAGGCCACACTGATGGAAACCAGCGGTCTGCACGTCAGTGCTGATCACGGTAACCAACAATTCTTCACCTGTTGGGGTAAAATGCAGCAGGAGGCTCTGCAGGCAGTCAGCAGACGGATGCAGAACGACTGTACCTGCTCACGTGAGTACCAGAAAGGGCACAGACCCCTTAATCCCAGATTCACTCCTAGTAGAAGGACTGGGCACACACATTTGCACCCCTAGAACAGCTGCCAATACTGCACAATAAAGCAATTAGGGCTCAGAAGAACTGAGATAATAAAGGCAATGGAGAGATGATTAAAAATACTTTGCAAAGGAGAAAACAGTTTTAGTCACATGCATACTGAGATGTCACCATTTAATAAAATGACAAAAACTATCTATCACATATGCATGAACACAGAACAATATAAAGAGGTTAACAGAAATTGATGGCATCCCGGCTTTAATTTTACACTGAATCGGAGTCTTTGGTGATTGAAATAGACAAAGATGTATAGGGTTATCTTGGTGAAGAGGCTTTGCTAATTACTGGCACTTGTCATTTCTCCATAGCTTTATCTAAGTCAGGAAGGCTAACTAGCTCTTTTTCCCCAGTGTGCATTGTTTGTTCAGTAGGCTTTGTGCTGAGAAAGCCTTTTTCATAACTGCACCTCATTATTAACGGGTTCATAAATAAATGAGTCCTAATATTTTCCTCGGTTAGCATTTATGATAGGGACATTTGGACTACAAAAGATTACACTTGTCTTTAATAAAAATAGGCACTTATACATGAGGCCTATTAGGGTCCTTGTTGCATTGAAGAGGAGGAGGAGGCGGCAGAAAAAGGGGAGGAGCAGGATTATAAAAACACGCTTTAGAGCCCTATCATATTTTTCATGTGATTTTAGTAGCTATTTATTATCTCACATTAGCTAATTATGGCTCTAACCTGAAATGGATTTCTGGATTCCACGCTCTATCCTGAGGTTTGCCATACTGCAAGCTCTCAGACCAGTCAGGCATACACTATAAACTAGGCAAACACTTGGAAAACTGAAAACTTCTGGAAAAACAGCCAGGGCACAAGACAAAATGGAGCACTAATGCACAGCTGATACTCAGGGGTGGAGTTGTCCATTTGCAGATTTGACAGACTTTTTCTGGAGGTGCAGCTCAACTCACTACAAAGATAGTCGCCAAAGGGGGAAATCAGCTGCCAGGCTGGGGAGGGGCACATTTGAGGAAGGTCAGGACAGTTGCATGAGATACCAGAGAGATGTCAAAGCACACGAGATCTCCTCCATTACATCCTCCCCTCCTCCCTTTGCAGGAGGGTCATCCTCAAAATGCCACCGCCCTGTGCCAGGACAAGTGACAGGGAAGCAGCTTGCACAGGGGACATGCAGGCACAACAGCAGGAGCAGACCCAAACCTCCCACAGCCCAGAGCAGTGTTTCAGCCACAATGCCATCTTTTTTTGTGCTGTCAGCTCTGGGAGTGCTGTCAGCTGGGTGCCTCCTGCCCAGCCCATCTGCACGTGCTGCAAGTCCACACTGCAAGTCCACAACTCATGTGGATGAAGCTAGAAGAGGAAGCAAATATTTGCTAAGAGACTGTATCATAGGATTGGTTTTACAGCTCCTCATGGCCAAATCTGACTCTTCCCTTCCAGCATAAACACTATAATACTGCCATCTCCCCATTTTTTTTCCAGAGGTTTCTGCTAGGATCAGGCCTGCTGTTAAGCTTCAGAGTTTTTTTTTTTTATTAGTGTTACTGAAAAAGCCTTAAAATAATTACATCAATTCTTTTCAGAAGACATCCACAGCATTGTCACACAGCTTTAGAGTGTTCCAGGTCTCAAACAACGCTCTCTCTTTTATAGTTACTGTAACGCACCTTTTGTCAGCTATTTATAAAATGCTCTGTAGTCTTCTTTAAACTTCGTCTTTTCAAAAATAACTTCAGACCAAACAAGCTGTAATGGACAATTCAAGACATCAGAAATGCATTTGCCTGAGACCACAGAACTTTTCGGCTTTCTCTTAGGAAGGAATAATCTGAAAGCAAATGCATCAGAAAGCTTGTGCCACAGTGTACTAAAGAATCAGCTAATTTGGCTTTGTGAGACAAGTTTGAAGACCCAAAAGCATTTATAATATTTGTGTTTTGTTTTTCTCATTAGATGTAGCTCTCTTTTGTTGTTGTTGTTTTGTTTCACTTGATGCTAAAGTGATTAAATCAAAAAATCATTTAAGTATATCTGGCACAGGGGGGTTTTTTGTTGGTTTTTTTGGGGGGTTTTTGTAAATCAAAGTGAAATACACAAAACCAATTTAATCACAAAAGTACCACTTCCTTCAGGATGTCAGTAATTCTCAAAATTGCTTTAGATATTTGCTAGATATCAGAAATGGGTAATGCAGCATTTTAAGTGGCAGAAATGCATTAGTACTATGTAAGTACATGATCCTTAATGTACTAATCTCAGCAATATGTGTAATGAGAACTTTCAGTAACACTTTATTTTAAGTGTCCTCTGAGAAATGCTAATTTACAATGAAACACCTATGGAAGTACATGTGACATTTACATGAATACCAAATGAATTCATTTTGATCAATGCTATTACAATGAATATGATATGAATTCACAATGATAGGGGGTTTAAAGAATTACTGCATTTTCCTTGAATACTTCATGTTTTGAAGACCAGCATGTGTTAAAAAAAGTATGTTACCTGTTAATCAGGAGGTCTGTGTGTTAGGATGTGCAAGAGACACCCCACGGGACTGTTTAAAACATGTGTGCATCATTTAAAAAACTAACAAAGAACACCTGTTAGGAGTGGCACAGGCTCTCACTTCAGTGCCAGCAGTGAGATCTGCTGAGCTCCATGGATTCCTTGACTTGCTTTTGAGGACAGTGGATAGAATATCAGGCTGGACTTTGTACCCACTGCTCACTCAGGCACATAACTACTCACCCACCCAAAAACCAGCAGTACAATCTAGTGCAGAGCACATTCATACCCAAGGATAAGGTGCCTTGTGCATTAAAGAAAACGAACTGAGGAGCCCCTCTGCAATCTGAGCATCAGTGTCAGGAAAAGACTGCCAAGGATTTGCAGCCTTTGTAAAGACAATGTTTACTTTGAGCGCCAGAGCAGGGGTTGGGGTTTCAAAAATCTGAGCCCCACTCTTCTCCTCTCTAACTGAGAAGCCTTGGAACAACCCCAATATGTAGAGAAAATGTTTTGAAAACCCTTAACAAGCTAACTGGTGGAGAAAAAAACATGGTCAAAAGCTACCAACAAACTAAAACAGCTGATTGAGGCTGATTGAGCATCTGTAGGTTTGCTGTTAGCTCTCCCAAACCCATGAATGCTGGTTGCCCTGGCTGCCATTCCTTTCAAATCTGTGAAATTTCGGAGTATGTTCTGGTGACAGTGTAGGTGTTCCTGGTAGGTCACAGCTCTCTTGGTAGGCAGGGAGAGCAATCCACCACCAAGCCCAGAAACTGCTGTGAGTCCATTTGCAAACTCTGTCCTTTCCATGGCAGAGGCCACAGCCAGTTACAGCTGCATTAAAATGGGTAGCATCTGCGTAGTGAATAAATGGAAGAAAGACCGACAGGAAGGTCATAACAGAGCTGGTCTGAGCTACAGCAGAGCTTTACAATCCTTGGAAACAGCAACAAGGAATGATCACGGAGTCACAGAATAAACTGAGTTGGAAGGGACCCACAAGGATCATCAAGCCCTGCACAGCACCATCCCCAAGAGTCACGCCATGTGCCTGATTATTGTCCAAACACTTCTTGAGCTCTGTCAGGCCTCAGCAACAAATCCTAATAAAAAGCAGTGACCCCTGACTAATTTTATTTCACTTGAAAAACCTTCAAACAAAGTTTTTCTGTACATATTATGTATCTATATGGCAACAGTGGTGTTCTTTAAACGTGACTGTGAATTCTCCTCTTTTACTTACCGCAAGCCAACCTTGGGTTTATTTAGCATTGTTTCCTCTCACATCCATGACTGGTGGTTGATGCCAGTGAGCAGTTGGGTTAATCAAGGTGTGACGCCCGGCAGAGCAGAGGCTGGAGGGGCTCTGTGTGTGTTGGCTGAGTGCTGAAAGGTCCCACTGATTGCCAGCACCCGGCCTCTGCCTGGGCTATCAGGCGTCGGGAGCTCTCGGCAGTGACTCAAGGCTTGGAAAGGATACAGGAATCCTCTTACGGCATGGAAGGTCCCTCCTCACACAGTGCCAAGTATCTCCTGTGAGACACTACCACACTTCCCACACACATCCCTAGCACCAGCGCTCAGCACCAGCTCAGAGTTCTTCATTTCTATGGGGTTCATGTGCCTCAACACCACAGAAATTCCCACCTGCTATAAAGAAATCCAACCCACTCATGACCCTACTGCCAAAATTACCCCAAAAGTTGCAGTTCAAGGTGCATGTGCCTGTACAGATGGATGTCTACACGCTCCTACAAGCACACACATGTACACATAATTACTCAGGGATAAAACAGGCTTGTAAACTTCCCCTGTTTAGGCATCAAAGAAGGGACTCTTGATTTGACTGGAAATTGGAAGAGAGTTTAATAGAAGCATAAGAGAGATCCTGGCCTATTGTGCCTGTGTTGGCATGAGCTGCAGAAGTGCTGCGAAGCACTTCATTCTGTCATCAAAAAAAAAAAAAAAAAAAAAAGGAACTGTTTGATGTTTACATTTAATTCAGTCTTTTAATTTAGCCAAAAAGCCAGAAGAGTGGTAAAAGAAAACATGGTGTTTCATTTGTCTGTTGCTGGGATAAGTAACCTAAACAAGGAACAGACTACAGATAACAAGTTTAAAATACGATGCAGAATAATAAGACTACCATTAATATAGTTTCTCACTCTACTTTTGCTCATCTGGACCGCATGGTTTTTGGGATGAAGTTGGTGCTATGAGATACATGTTAAAATTCACATTTTGTTTCGTCGTTAGAAGCCTAGAATTCAGATACCAAAAAAGAGTGGGGAAAGAGAGAGGTGAAAAATTGCAAAAATTTTCTCAGAAAATTGCCTCAGAATGAAATTCTGCCCTTTTCTTCTACTCCAAAAAGTCATTACCATCTGACAGCTGTTTAGTGGCATATGTGTGTTGGTGGTACCAGTCCAATTCCTAGTGGGCAGGTGTCTGCATCACAAAAGCCACCATCACAATTGGCACTAATTGGCACCCTTGCCGGCA
Organism: Melanocharis versteri; assembly: GCA_013397845.1. NCBI lineage: Eukaryota > Metazoa > Chordata > Aves > Passeriformes > Melanocharitidae > Melanocharis > Melanocharis versteri. Next base: position 257,177 of record VZTG01009760.1, on the reverse strand, counting down.
GTCTCCATAAAGAAAATAAGGATTAGATGGCACTGAGATCAAATTATCCTGTCACTATAAAGGTGATCCCCCCTCTAGGTCAGAAAGGCCTGTTGGCAGGACAGTTTGGGGAAGTTTGCACTTCCTTGGCTCTTGTTCCAACAGAGAGACACGAAATGTCGAGCGTCTGATGCTGGAAATGAAGCTCCTTTCACAGGCGCTTCCACTTCACATTTTTAGCTGAATTTCAAAACAAAAAAAACCCAGCAAACCAACACCCAAACTCAAAACTCAAACAACAAACAAGAAAATGCCCTCTTAATTTGGACATTTCCCATGCAAACTTGCTATTTTATGCAGATAGTCACCACATTGCTGTGCTGGGGTATCAGTATATCTGATGCCTTTCTTTGTATGGCTTTATTTTCCTTTTTTTTTTTTTTTTTTTGGAACAGCATGCAAATTCTGTGATTTTTCTAAGTATAGGGTGCAAAATACCCTAGAAAGTGTGGGGGGAGGGGGGATGTCTTACAGCTCAGCAAGCTTTATGAGGATATTCTCTTAGTTATTGAGATGAGTTGAATAATTCTCCACTAATTTATACACCAGTGAAACTGGCCTGTTGGCAAGTCCACAATTAATGCGAATGCCAAGTGGGATTGCAGCTTTGTTTCATCTAGGAAAACACTTAGCTGAACAGCAGCTTTCCCAGCTGAAAATGTGTGTCTGTCTTTAAACTTGCAACAGAAGCTGGCATTTCTTAGTTTCCATTCACTCTATCATTATGATGCATTATACAAAGTAATGATGTAATACTCTGGAAAGCTGAAACGCTAGCTCTTTGCCAAAAATAATAATACAAAAAGTGTACAATTATTTTCATCTATGAAAGCCACTCTCACTACCATCTCCAGCTCCCCAGTCAAAGAGAAATCTTCCCTAATAGTAGATCATTTCTTTCTGTTTGTGAATCAAACATGAATGTAAAAGGGGGGGACGCCATCTCATCTGTGCTGAATTACAACTTTTAAAAGATGTAAACATATTCATCACTCCAGCGCGGTAGCTTGTCACCACACATCCCTCACACCTGCATTTCAGTAGTGGTTTTCCCCTTACCTGGGACATGTTTCCTTCTGCAAGTGGCTGCACTGGGGCTAAATGTGAAGGGATTACTGGAGGCAAAAAAAGGCACCAAGATTTGGACCTTGGTCAAAGGATCAAAATGCCAGGAATTTTTCAGGCCCACTCTTACCAATCCTCAGCCACAAAAATGATGTGTGCACAATGATGCCACTTGGGCAGGGATGCAACCTCCCCCAGAGCACAAAAATGGCCGTGAGGGAGCAGAAACGAGATGTCCACTTTGGGACAAACATCTGCTCTGCTGCTTTATCTCCTAGTTCCCACAACCCCAGTGCCACACACGCCTTGATCGCAAAGCCATGGAAATCAATACATGGTGGCCTCGGCACGAGGACCAAAATGCACCCACACATTTCCCAGCCACACATGGCCAGGGAAATGGCAGCTCCATGACAAATGGTGCCATGGGCAGGTGATGAAGGTGAAGCTGCAAAAAGAAGCTTCACAGCAGACTCGCCACCACCGCGGTTTGTACTTTGATCCCTGCACTGGTGATCCCAGGACAGGGCTTGCCACTGTCAGTTCTCGGAGGGCAGAGCTGGGGTCCGGTTGAGCAGAGAGGCGAGAGATCTGGGTGTGTCACAGATCTCAAGGTGGCTTTTCAGGAGGAAAACTAAAAAGCAGGATGGAAGGGAAGCGCCGGGGATGGCAGAGTGTGAGTGGTGAGTGCCGGAGGCAGGCGCATGCATCAACCAGGAGCAGGTTTGCCAGGCACAGGAAACTCTGCTCCCACGGTGATATACAACCCCACGGTAAGTGTATCTTAATAATACAATAAAGTGTTAGCTCTGATTAGAAAAGAAAGATGAATTCTTCTGCTAAACCAGGGTAACCCTAAAAGCGTGTTAACATGAAATACTAAATAAAATGCTACTCATCTATAATAAATCTTATTACACATTTTGGCAATTTTACTACCAACATACCAAAGGTTTCAAGCAATGTTTGAAAATAGAAATCTTAAATTGAATCATTGTTGCATGAATATATGCAAAATATTCATTTCTAGCACTGTGAGGGTTGAGTGCTTTTAAATTGGAGAAATCACTCATGACTTCACCTTTTCATGCAAGATAAAGTTGTATGTGGTAACATCATTACAATGTCATGAAAGAAGTGGAAATCATACAACAGTTCTGCCTAAAGCTAATATACAAAAAAGTACTTCTATATTTTTCAATATTGTTCAATATTTAAAGGTGCAGTACGAGGCTTTAAATATATTAAAAAAATCATTAGACTTCAGATGTCAGTGCGGCCTTCACTGAGTACTGAGACTAATAAAATCATTGATGAGATCTCTTTAATATTTAACAGAATTCATGTCTTAGGTACTAGCCTATTTTCAACTCCACTATCTTCGCAAGGAACTAAATATAGAAATAAAAACAGCAAACTATTTATGTGACGGTCATTATGGATTTTTTTTAAGTAGGGCACTAAAATTAAACTATTTACTCAATAATACTGTCATAACAACAGAGAAAACGCTGCGACATTTAAATAGTCTTTCCTATAAATCCTTTAGCAGGAGATTACTTCAAAAGTACGTAACACTTTTATACACATTAACAATCAGTAAATTCAATCAGCAAAAACGAACGAGCAGATTTTGCAGTGAGTTGCCGCACCATGAATTGCCAATATAGAGCTCAGAAGACTCCTGCAATCTTAAAGGTGTTTTAAAAGAGTGGGAAGGGGATAATTTGAGTTTATATACTTCTTTTCCTTTTCTTCCCTCTGATTAAAAAAAAAATTAGACCTGAAAGTTCAGCCTCAGAAGTAGAAGTTACATTAAAAAAGCCCACCCAGTAATTTAACTATATTATTTTTTATAGCATGTGAGGAGGAAAGAAGAAGAAAAATCAGGGTAAGGCAATCACCCAGCGTCAGGTTCAACTTTAAACCCTGGTACACATGAAATGGATAGCTCCATCTCGTCACGGCAGCCCCCACTCCAGAGCCTGGAGTCACGGGGATGCAAAGCAAAAACGTCTCCAGCTTCCAATTCCAATGCCGCTGCCCAAATATTCGCGTTTGCTAAAACAGAAACGCGCCTTTCTAAATTATTGCCTTGTTTTTATGTCAAAAAATATTTTTTTTTGAAGTCCCACCTGCCGTGGCCGGGCGGTTGCTAGGTGACGGTGCCGCATGGACCGTCGCCGGTGATGAATGGCCCGGCTGGCGGCGGTCCCCTCTCCGCCACCGCCACTTGTGCCCTCCAACGGCGCTGCCACCGCCCAGCACAGAGGCTGCAAAGGCCACGGCCAGATTTTGGCAGCACGAGGGTTGGGCTGCCCTGCACCGGCCCAGCCAGGGAGATGTCAGTGTGCCACCAGTGGCTTCACCACCCTTTTGGCTCTGGCAGCGGTGCCAAAGCCAATGGGGGCGTGAAACTGCCACAGGGGGTGATCAGAGCCTGTCTAAACAGTAATGATGCTGTGGTTCAGGAGAACCCACAAAAGGTATGGATGCTGAAAGCTGATGCTCCACAGTCTGCTGTGGCCACCATCAGACCCTGGCCAGCACTGTCACCGAGCTTGTCCTTCACTCAGATGCTCACAAAACAGGTTGTGGGCTCCTGTTGCATTGGTTCCACAAGTGCTGCACCTGCCTGGTCACCCCTCAGCTCATCCACCACGTCTCCACCTTCACGCATCCCACTGGGATGCAGAAAGTGAGGGAAAGAGCCTTTTCAACAGAACCCATTGTATTTGAGCAATGGACAAGGGCGAGTCCTCCCGCAGGCTGGCTGGGAATGACAACCCCAGGCACAGGGAGGGCTGTTCCCTCACAGGTAACACCGACAAGCTGCCCTGGCCATCACAGGATTCCTGTCTCCTATCCTGACCATGCTACCAAAACCGTAACCATCACGAGATGCCCAGGAGCTGAGCACAACTGGGAAGTTCTCTCTTTCCCAGCTGACACAAGTATAAACCCAACCTCCACCAGACCTCACCTCACTGGGGCTTCCACATGCTCATTTTGTTTAAAAATACACGGTGAGGATATGCCAATGAAACAAACAGTTTGGTGGTGTTAATCCACCGATTATTGACAAGACGAATGAGATTCCTTGGGTCTAATGCTCTCTGCTACTCAAGGGCTAGCTAAGCTCTCTTTTTTCAAATATGTGGATTTTGAAATGATGGATCATAATAACAGAGCTGGTGCCTATGAATGGGGATTGCAAACACTTAATATTTCAATAGAAGTGTGTGCAACATGATCCAATCACTCTGAAATATGTACAAAATGGAAATATATAAAGAAAGCAGCTGGCATGAAAGAGAATAAACAAAGAAATATTGATAAAACTCTGTATGGATTAGGCAAAATATATTCAAGCTGCATTTGAATAATCTCATCTATATTTATATGTGTGTACATATATATATATTCAAAATACAGAAAGATTTCTTACCTCATCATTTCCCTGCTTTGAAGGACAGATCTCTGAATTAACACCCCCCCCCAGCAAATCACAGGGCTGTGCTCGTGCACGAGAACCAGAACTCCCCAGATGCTGCTCATGCCTTGAGAGTACGCTCACGGCGGGGGGGGGGACTCAGAGGGGAGCCCAGCACCCCTGCCCCGATTCAGGGAAAGCACGTTTCATGTTAAACTCACGAGGGACCCCTTGGAAGATCCATCTTGTCGTTCATTAGACTAATTTCTCGCATGTTTTTATACGGCACACCCCAGTGGTTTCAGGATCAGGCCAGGAGAAATCATTTGCATTGCACTTCCACTGGAGTATTTACTTCCCTGCGTCTCTGCAGTAAAACCAATCTGCCCATGGAGAGCTGGTGTTATATAAGAGCTGAGTTAGTTTTAAGGCAGAAAATGCACCACCCTAACATGCGGCTCCCTGACCCACGGCACGTCCCTGCAGCTGACTGGGATAACTGCTGGGGACCATGCACACCCACTGAACCCACACCAAAGATGGTTTAGACCTCTAATTAAAAAAAAAATAAGCTAAATGATGCTACTTTACAACTGTTGTGGGCTAAGAGGATGCACATGAGTGGTGAGTGCAGCTCAGCTGATGGGTGGGAGCTTGTTATGCTGCAGGAGCTTCCTGTTGAATCTGAGCCTCAAGGTATGCTGCAGCTTGAGGAAGGAAGTGGTGGTAACAACCTTCTCTCATGCTTTTCTGCTTGCTTGCCCTCCCTGCACTTCTCCCACCAGGTCATTGCCAGTTTTAACCGGGCCACTTTCAGTGATAAGGGGAACAAGCTCACCACCTCCCATCTCTCTACTATCACTCAGTACCAACTTACCACTTTGGGGTTGTGTTGTGGGCTTTTCCCCTCTTTTAATCACAGCCTCCCTAAAAGCCACTTTCCTTTCCCCCCCACAGCAGCCACCCTCTGCAGAGATGGGCACCACAGTCAGTTTTGCAAGGGTGTTTTTCCATGGGAGTGTTCCATACACCATCACAGCCTCAGTGAGGCTCCCCACCAGCCACGTCAGCCCATGAACTGGGGTTTCTCTGGAGCACCGTGGTTGTTGGCTCTTCTCCTGGCACACTGCATGTTGGTTGACAGGTCTCCAGCACTGCTCACACCTCTCCCTGGTTTCACAAAGCACCAGCTGGTTTTGGAGGGCAAAACAAAGCAAGAACTGAGCCCCTTTAGGTTCCTGAGTCTGTGTGGCTGCATGTGATGCCTGGGGATAATTCTGCCAGCAAAACCCTTGGTCATGGCAACACTATCAGACACACACCATCTAAAACAGAATGGGAAAGAAAACAGTCTCAATTGCTTAAAGCAGCAGCCCCATGGCCGGGAAGGGAGTGTGGGGCAGCAGCCCAGACTCTGCCGGTCTCCTCTCTCAGCTCAATATTGTCATTTTTTGCTGTAAACCCTAAAACCAACTTCAATCCCAGCTGGTTAAGAGGCAGCACTTCCCAACACATGCAGCTCCTGGCCACCCAGCACAATTTAGCTGACCCCAGAGACCAAACCCCACAGCACAGCACTACCTGCACTCCCCAAGCACAGGTTCTCTAGCACTGACTTCAACGAGCAGAAGTTTGAATGCTTCACCTTAATCTACCTGCAGTGGGTTTACTGGCAGGTCAGCAGCTCTGTTTGCACATTCCCTTAGCAGAATAGCAGCTGCTTGGCTGTGTGACCCGGCAGACCTTTAAGTGGAACATACTGGGATCACCTTGCCTGGAAGCATCATCCCCATGGCAGCATTAAAATCTAGAAGGATGGAGGAGATTCAGACATCTTCTGGCAATGTGCTGCCATTTCCAGCTGAGCCCTGAGAGACGGGAAAGAGGTTTTTGGACCAGGTGTGAATTTCCAAGGACGTGACAAAGCAGGAGAGGATATCTGAAACCTAACCCAGCTACAACCAGAAGTTTAATTCTGCCTTTTTACATGCCTGGTTTGCTCCTGTCTTACTTTGCCAGCCTATGCCTGAGCACTTACAAATTCCAAACAGGCTGTATTTCCCCCAGATTTACACGCAACTCTGGTCAAAATCTGTCGCTGAATACCAGACTTCTATAATGAGCCTGAGATATTCTATCGCGTTTCTGACTCACATGATAGGAAGCAGCACAATGAGACACACATACACACACACCCCAGAGCAGAGGTTTGAAACAGCAGCAGTTTTTCTCCTGGCACAGGGCAGGGGAGCTTTGGTTTCTTGAACAGGTGGACTACCTGACAAGCAGTGAGTACCCTTACTTTTGACTACTAGGCTTTAACTCAGGGCTGTTTGGCAATTCATTAGTGTCTGCTAACTGTTAAACACAGGAAAGTTCAAAAACATGCATATGTTTCCCTCCCTGCCTCCCAGGTGGTATCTGTTTCAAGCAGCAACCTTTTCACTTCGTGCATGAAGACTTGTAAACTTCCCGTGGCTACACCAGCGGTTCCTAACCAGGTGCCGGCGCCGGAGCCGCAGTCTCTGAAGAGCAGGAAACTCCATATGCTGATCTCTGGCTATGTAGATGCCATTCGTTTCTCCTTGAAAGTTTATTGTCAGAATTACTGAAATGTACACAAATGTCTGTATTTGAAGGTGAAATTTGGTGGAAAAATAAAGATATAATAGGATCCTTTCTTATACAATTTCCTGGTGTGATGTCTGTCTGAAAAATGAAGTGAAATTATATGATGTCAAAAAATCATGTTTCAAAATGATTGACAACATGTGAGTGTTTTGCATTGTGAAATGAGGTGGAAAATTTTAATTGCATGATGGAAGGACATAATATTTATTAGAACCTTGTAACCACACTGGATTTCAGTGGAAAGGACACAATTTTAAATTTTATATTAATACTTCAGGCTAAATCCTAAATGAACACACAGAAGGAAAATTCCACCTCGGAATCTGCGAGTAAGTTTTTAATTTCTAATAATAAAATAGAATCTATAGGGTTGGCACATCACCATAGTGACAAAAAGATTCCCTCATTCTTGCACTGCTATTCTAATGTGAACAATGTTTAGTGCCTGGCTCCCAGGTCACCAGAGAAATGGTGCTCTGGACACACAAGGTTTTGGTAAAGGTCCGCTAAAAAACTGGGTAGGAAATTCTAGGAAAATCAAAACTAGCTGACAATTCCAAGCCCACTTCCATCTTTACCAGTGATTATAAACATGGGCTCACATCCACACCTGAGTGCTAACTAACCCACATCCTTGCAGAGAGGAGCAGGGAAAAAATCCCAGAATCGAAGTCGTACCAAAGAAAATCCCAAGTAAACAGCAACAAGTTTAGGGAGAGTCCTGGATGACTGCGGGGTAGGTTTATTACCAGGCTGGCCAGTGCAGCACCAGACAGTAGGAGCTCTCAAAGAAAGTGGTCTAAAGAAGGAAAAAAGTGAGGTAATTTAAAAAGTAGAGACGTATACTTACATAGAAGTAACTCCAAGCAATCAATCTTAGCTTTAGGACATGTCCCAAATAATTCTTATGTCAGAAAGGAATCTGAATCAGGAATCTATTTAAGGTTCAGCAGTATTAGTTATATATTCTCTCCCTTCCTCCCGCCTAGTGCAAAAGGGGCTTGAGGAACGGAGAGATGGCAAAGAAAGTTCCTCCTTCCTCTCCCAAATTCAGGCAGTTTTCTGAGCCTTTTGATAACATCAGAGGCTGAGGGGAAAGGCAAAGGAAATAGGAAACCCTGATTTGGAACCAAGATTTGTGAAGCAGCAGCCTCTGACCAGCCCAGCCCAGAGAGGTGCAGGAGCACGGCTGCCTCGCCACCAGTGCCTTCAGCAAGGGGCTGGATTAACCAGAGGCTTTTTTCCAGAGATCTCTTTCCACGAGAGCTTTCCTGACCAGGAATTGACCAGAGCACAGGTGAACTCCTGGTGCTTTAACACATCTCCTCTCATTTGTGCAGTGCCAAGTTTGTCTTTGGGGATCTGGGCTTAATCTGGGGATATAAGATTGAGCAGTCAGTCCGTACCCAATTTGAGTTGAATTCCACTCTCCCCAACCTGCCCAGGACCCTGAACCACCCATGGCAAGGCAAAAAAAGCGCCATCCTTAAGTTCCAAAGTGGAGTACAAAGGCAAGAAAAGCATAATTCTCTGTGTAGGCAGAATAAGTCATGATGACTGTGGAAAGACAACTTTTAAATACTCTTTAATGGCTCTCACTTTAAAAAAAAATCTCTGTTACCAAAATAAAAAGCATGGACAATCCATAAGTCCAAAGGAAATTTTGAGAGAAATTAAACAAACCCAGCCAAGCTGAGTCCCTTTCTGTTCATGTCTGCATTATAAATGGGTGGAGCTGAAGAGAATGGTTAAAATTATATTCATGGAGCCTAAATGAAGCACTAGGAAGGGAGAAGTGTGCAAAGCTGCATAGGAGAAACAAAAAGGCCAGCTTCAAATTCTGTCAGAGGCTCAATATAACAGTAATTCACAGAAATTTGGGCTAGGACATAAATCTCAGCGTTGGAATCCTAAAGGGTCATGGAATGGTCTGCAGCTAGTCAAGCAGAAGAGGTCAGAAATTTAAATGGTTAGCAATGAGTAATAAGAAACCTTAGGTCCTTAAAGAATTGTTTGAAATGGATATTTATGCTCCTTGCAGAAGGAAGAGATTTTTCTCCTCTCCATCAAATTAGCTTTGACTGAGTACTGGGAACAAAATATGCTCCTGAATATTCTCACCAGCTTTTGAAAGGTTTTTCTTTTATCTGCACACCTCCACCAAGCAAACCATCCTGCAGGAAAGTTTTGCCCACACCCCAAGGATGCTCCCAGAGAGAGGGATTTGCTCGTCTTTGCGTGAGAAGCGCTTGTGCCTTTCTCCACACTAGGGCAGAAAACAGCAAGGAAGGGTTTATCCCACTGAGCAATGGATTTCCCAGAACTCCAGTCCTGGGAAGGTTTGCAATACCCCGTAGCTAACCCATGACAGATTAACCTGATCTACCTGACATGTGTGCAGAAGGTCCTGTCCTGCCCTCAGCAGCCCTGCTGGTGTCCCAGGGAGGAGGGGACCATCCCGCACGTTGCCAAGCAGAGCAACAACCCCAACCTCTAACACTTGACTTGTGCTCATTCCCTGATGTGCTGCCAAAAGCCCAAACGCTCTGAGCCAAACCCAAATGCCTGCGAAATCTAAGCAATGGAATGAGGGAAAAAAAATTATAAAAATGTATTAGGTATTTCTGAATAACAAGGATCTGAGGAAATCACAATCTGCTCACCATTATTCCATGAGGAGGAGAAAGAAAGCCAGATCAATTTTTAATTTCAAGTCACTCAGGCAGCACTCCATCAGGCTCTTTTATAGGTCAGAAATGTTACAGGGTAAACATGGCTCAGAAACAAATTCCTGCTCTAACCTCAAACAAGGAGCAATTATGGATGTACCTGCGAAGGCCCACATCCTGGAAGTCTCCACAGTGCACACTCACCCCGTTGCACTGCTCAGTCCTACCCTTGGTATCTGCCAAGGTTTGCACTTCGCCAGACTCTTAGGTCGGCTCCTTCCTCCCTCCCCTCCACGTACTCATACATTTTTTTTGCAATCTGGGATCCTCATTAGAGCATTACGTCCACCACTTAATCAGAGAGAGATTTTTGGAAGGAACCTGGAGCGATTCTGCAGTAAATACTGTGCTTTCTGCAGATTACTGCTCCCCAAATTGCTCTTTGCTCCAGTCATTATAAAGTGGATGTAAAGTGTTTGCATCCTATACTTGAATATTAATTAAACTTTTTTTTTTTAATAATACTACATAAAACACCTGTGTCCTTGCATACACCAGAGAAAATTATTGCAATAGGATGAAAAAAAATATCGAGGTCCTTCAAACCTTAAACCACCAAAGAGCGATCTCCTTCCTCCCACCTGTTTGTATTGTTCAGTTCTTCTGCTCAGAAAATAAATAACCATCTCTGTACAAGCAACTACGGAGTACATAAGAGCATCACAAAGTAATTATGAGTTTATGACATCATCTTAATATTACAAGGGAGAGTCTGAAAGACCCAGGAGAAACTCCAGATTTCCCTTTTGGGAAAATGTTAATGGATGCTTACAATCTGTTTTCCTTTGTTTGGATGTTACAACCAATAATACACTTTTATGTCTATAAATAAAGACTAAAGTTGAATAAATCCAACAAGCTCCTGAGCCTGCGGCTCTGAAACTTGATTCACATTCACGGTAAAGATTTATGAGTCACTTGCAGAGAATAAGTTGAAGCTGCAATATTTGGAGTGAAATTATTCAAAAGGGTGATTATTTTGGGAATGATTATGCATGCACACCTGATCAGGGTGTCACCTGGGCCCCCTTGTCCTACATGATGAAATGTGGCAATTTTTCTGCATTTCTCTTTGCTTGCACAAAAGAAGAGCTTGTAAGAGCAATCAAGCTGTTTATTTTTACACACACTGGATCATCTTGTGGATATATTTTCCCTTTCACTTAGATCACAGGACGTGTTCTTTAAACTATTCACATGAATATACTAAATTTACTGATGACTGCAAAGCAAAGGAATAAAACTGATTGCTGTTCTTCATGTGTGGGTGTATATATATATATTTTTATATATATGCATGTATGCATGTATATGTGAACCAAAATACTTTTGTATTTGGGATACCAAGTTAAGCACTCAAACTTTGGGAGAAGTAGGCAGCAGTAGCTGTCCCTGCTGCATGCACAGAGGGAAGAGGGACCTGCATTTTTTCCTTTCTCTTACAAGAATTGATCCTTCACCCTCACTCAGTGAGTACAGCCAACAGCTGGGGAAGACCACAAGTACCACCAGATGAGGCCACGGACCATGAAGATGACAGAAAGTATCCATGCCTAAGGCCTTTGGCTCAAATCTCTGTCCTGCGATGTGGCTTTTGACATTTAGATAATTGAAGAGGTTTAAATTATTTTGTCTAAATGAAATAAACTTCGTAAAGTATAAATGGAAAAGAAAAAAAAAGTTGGAAAATACACCCTCGTTTATAATCTTTCTTTGCTTGGAGAATGAGATCACTCTACAGCCATCTGAAAGATTTTCAGGAGCCTCCTTTTATAAAATTTTTGTGGCAAAGCCTCAGAAACCTCATTGTTAGTCATTTCACTCTCTCCATATTCTTCCTGATAAGATGTTTTTCTCATATGTAACATATGTTTCTCCCTTTTCAGTCCTAAAAGTTTTTGCTTTGTTCAGGCAATTCGAAATTGATATAAACTTTCTCCTTGATCTCATAGTGATTTGGCCTGAAACAAACTCCCTGACGGCCTCCAAAACGTGAACAGGTTCAGGTCAAGCTCCAGATTTGGTGCCGGGTGCTTTTCCCTGGAACTGGCTGAGCACACATTCCGGCAGTTTCTCCCTTCTCTGCCCAGACTCCCAAACCAAAAGGGATATTTCTCCTCTCAGCTTTTGTGTCCTTTCCAGAGAGCTGCTATACAGGACCAAATTTAGAAACTTTATAACTGAACTCTCAAAACCCTGGTGAGGAGGGAGCCAGGCAGGTAATTGCCCTTTTCCAGATGCCTCCTGTTTCAAAAAGGCAGGCTATGCTCTGCAGGTATGTGGGTAGCCCGGCCAAGCACCTCTGGAAGTTCAGCCCCCTCTTTCTTTTGCATAAAAGATCCTCCCACTCTTTCTATTACATCCTCACCCATTCCTTTATTACTACTACAGTATGAACTTATTCTTGCAAGAAAAAGAATGAAACCAAATCCAATCGCAACTGCCTCTAACCCGGAGTTTGTCTGCAATAAGAACACAAATGTAGGTGTAAATTTTGCAGAAGACACCTGTCTTTATTGCTGTTCTGGATAGGAATGGGTCCCAGCCCCAGGATCAGTCATGGCCACGTCCTCTCTGCTCAGCAGTGACCACAGAGCTCCAAGGCCCATGGACTCCCTGTGATGTGCAGATGACTGCATTGTTCAAATCATTGTTCTTTCATTTCAAAAGAAATTTCAAGGAACCAAAAATACTTGCAATTTCAGGTAAAGTTCATTAAACGATTTATAAAACAACTCTGAAACATTCAGCAAACTCAAAGTGTTTCTTGAAAACACTTTCAAGAAGCAGTGGTTTAACTTTGCATTTTGAAATAATCTCTTGTGTTTAGAAATTGGATGATATTAAATAATAAAAGAAGATTTACAAATGAACCCAAAACTTCTCATTCAGGTGAATACAAGTCTTTCCACCTGTTTCACTGAGAAAACAGAGGTTTGGGTATGGGTTTTGCCACAATGATTATTCTACGCCTGATTTTTCTTTTCCCCCAGTTTGTCCAGTGAACAAACCCTTGTGCTCTTTGCCCTTTCCTGGACACAGTGGCACTTCGTTTTTGTATGAAAATACCTCCAGAGAGACCAAAGGGTTCGTACTAGTCTCTCCTCCAGCTCCCAGCACTATCACTAATTTAGTGTCAAGTCCTTTCAGGAAACTAAAACCAAGTACAGAATCCAACCAAAATCTTCTCTCCTGGTCCCTATGCTGCCTCTGTACCCCTACACCCTGTTCCTGAGTGTTCCTTCAGTTCTCTCCGTGGCTCTGAGTTGGCTCCTGTTGCTCTTGCATGGCATGTGCAGGGAAGCAGGCTCCCTGTGCCCTCTCTTTATGGCACAGGAATGGATGGACAGTTAGTTTAGCCCCAGGGTGGCATCGTGCAGCAAAGCACACTACAGTAATTATTAGCTTCTGCAGCGTTATTTAGGGGATTACCATCCCAGGGTTATTTTATAACATCGTTGCAGATTAATGGTGATGCTGCTGCCTTCAGTGGACAGACTTTGCTACGGGTTCAGACCCATAGCAGCTCGCACCGTTCAGGAGACCAGTGCAATAAAAATAAAATAATCATTTCTAGTAAGTTCTGACTCTGATTAAAAAACAATCTTTATTAAATAGATGCTAATAAAATTGCTTTCCTAATTACCCAGAGCTAGTTCATTTCCCAGCAAATATAATAAAACAGAGTTACTTGGCTCTGATTCACAAAACCTGAATCCAAGCTCATTATTAAGGCATTTAGCAGTGAAAAAGCATGTGTGCATAAGATGCTGTCCCGTCAAGCAGAATGCAAGAAATCTTTTGAAGTTAGACCTTTGAAGTCTCAAGTTATTGCTGCCTTTTTTTTTTTTTCTTAACACAGGTACTTCAACAAGAGAAAATCTCTCTGTGTTATTTACACAGATGGAACAGGGCACCCTATTATACCACTGTATTCAGCGGAGATTTCAGTTAGAAGCAGAAAGTCTTAATTTGAAGAAATATTTAAAGCTGGTACATAGAAATTCCTAATCTGTAGAACCATTACAAGGCTGCGAGACTTTTACATAATAGAATAGACCAGCCAGTGTCCCAGGGCTATTATTGCTATGACTTGTAACACACTGAAATCTCTTTCATCTGCCTAACCTGGGATTTTGATGATTGTAAATGCATGAGTATGTTTCAGTTTAGGGGGTTATGTTTATGTTTTATTTATTTTTGTTTATGTTTCTGCTCTCTTCAAAACTTCCTCCAATTTCTGGATGCACAAAGGTTCTACCCAGCTCTCCAGCTTTCCCTCTGCCAGAAATCCCCTTGACACCAAGGGAGTCTGACTCCCACAGCAACTGCAGGCCCCTATTTTTATGACTCAAAGAATTGGGACAGGACAGAATGGGACACCAGCTTCCTCACTGCAGGAAGCACATGGAAGAGAGACTGCTGAGGCACGCAAGCCGCACTGGTGGTGGTGCAGACACAGGATCAGAGTTCCCAAATCACACAGGGGCTGGGGTCTCTTGTGCACAAATCCATCCCACCACCTTGCACTCCAAGGTGCCTTTATTCAAGTTTGCCTTTTTTACCTATTTTTAAATAAGTGTTTTCTTTTCCTCACAAAATATGTATGACAGACCCAGCTAGGACAGGTATACTCCAGGTCAAACCTGGATAAAATCTAATACTAAAGAAAGCACTTTAAAAGTAGGAAGAGATTTTATGAAGTCCTGGGCTGCCTCTCTGCTTCATGGCAGAAACCATGACACCCAAACCCTTCCCAGCAGCTTTCCATGAAGGCTCCTTTCTATTTTGCACTTTGAGCAAGCTGGATAAGGTGGCCCATGCAGCTGAGGGATACCCAGCAGCCCACAATCTCGTCCCACCTGATCCCTGTGTGCCTTGGTTTCCTCACAACAAAGTGGAAATATTTCCCTCCTGTGCAAGCCAGCTGGGAGGCTCAGAAAGCAAACATACATAACTCGGATAGGCAGCGCTCCTCTGGAATGAAAAATGCTCGGGGAAGGTCTTCCACAAGGAGCCCACAGGACCGCAGGGATGTCGGGAGGAGCAGAGCTGACCCAGCCTGAGGGTTGGCTGCAGCTGTTCCCATGCAGGCACACGGTGCAGTGTTATGCTGGAGCCAGGGACGGGTTACCTTAATCCCCTCCTGCACTTGGAGGGTGACTTTGCACCCTCTGGGCTCTGACAGTGGCAACTCAAAGAAACGCATCCTAAAGGTACCACAAAATATTTGGGATTTTCACACACAGTGGAGCGCTCGCTCCTCTCCAGCAGGTGCACCAAGGAGGAGCCTGTGTCTGCCTGGTGAGGACATAAACCTCTAACAGACCACCTGTCGGTTGGTCTCATTCCCCTGAGGCAGGGAAAGTGGAGCAAAATTATTTTCCATAGACCAGACCAACCCTGAATCCACTCAACACTCCCCTATAGCCACAACTGCATAAAATTAGCCATCCTAAAGATACTCGTATGCCATAAAACTAACAAATCGACATCCTTCTGGCTTCTTTCAGATTTTCACACTCTTCAGCTGCAAAACAAAAAATCCTCTTGGAAAGAGCTCTCGGCCTACAGAAAGAAGTCCCACTGCTGAGCTGAACTGCTTCTCCCTGAAAGCAGTGCGTCTCCACACCCTGGGAAGTGACTGCTAGACCAGAGCTTTCATCAGCTAATCTCCTGGTGGTGCATGAGCCACGAAATAATCCAGCTCCCTCTCCATGGCTCTACAGGTTCCACTAAGCTAGCCAGGGGGAAAAAAAGCACTAAAAACTTCTTTCAGTCAGTGGATTAAGCAGCTATGGCTCAGAAT
Organism: Melanocharis versteri; assembly: GCA_013397845.1. Lineage (NCBI taxonomy): Eukaryota > Metazoa > Chordata > Aves > Passeriformes > Melanocharitidae > Melanocharis > Melanocharis versteri. The sequence continues at coordinate 241,471 of VZTG01009760.1, read as the reverse complement.
TCACATTGGAGATGATATGCGAAGTGAGAAGGTGCCATTTTTACATCGTCTCTTTCTTAACCTTCACCACCCCAGGGCTCAGCTCAAATACCTCCCGTCCCTCCCACCTTTCCCGGGACAGCTGCCATAATTCCACCTGGGAGGATGCACCACAGAGAAAGTTTCTGTAGCTCAACTTCAGATTGCATTGGTTTTTTTGTCGTGGTAAGTTAGATCCTTAACATTATCTTAATGCACTCTTTATGGTTTAATTTCCCCTTTTGTGGTGCTGTTTTCCTCAATAAGACTCTGAAATTGAAATCAGATTTCCTCTGAAGGAGCCAGCCTGATTTTCTTCGAAAGCCCAGTACAATACAGTCATTCCGCTGAGACTGACAATTTTATTATGGTTGCATTTCCTTTTTGCTTACAAAATGTTTGTTTTATAAATAGGCCTTTTTAATTTAATGTATTTTTTTTTTGTACAACAGCAGAAACAGTCAAAAAACACACAATGCAGCTACAAAATTTTGGTTTTGTTATACACGCCTTCCTTAATTTACTCTTCGCTGGCTGGGGAGGAGAAATCAACTTTTTACCCAAGGCAAAATATATGTAAAATTTCAATCTGAAGTAAAGCTCAGCTCTCCTGTATTCAAGTTATATAGTTCTGAAGATGTGGTCTTGTAATTAAAAATGGGAAAGGGAGGAGAGGCGGAAACAACTACAAACAAAAAAACTACAATGCATTTTAATGAATGAGACAACTACAAGCAGAAACATGATGAGGACTGTGGAAAATAATCAACCGACAATTGCTTTGACAATTTTTACATCACTCAGGATTTAACAAGGAGGGGTTTGTCATGCTTGATTTTAGGCCAGACGCTGGTCCCACATGTCTGGATCTAGTCCCTTCATAAACCAGGGTGGAAAGGGCAAGGAGGAGAGGGAAAGGTTTATACCCTGGGTGCAGTCCAAAACAGCCTTGGGATGCAGCTGAGTGTGTCCTTGGCCTCAGGGGCTAAAAGTGTTGGTTAAATCAGGAGCTTTCAGGATCTGCAGCACGGACCACACTTCCTCCAGAATTTTTATTTCCCGTGCATCTCTAAACAATTGAATGGCACATCCACCCGAACAGCTCTCAAATAAAAAATAAAAAGATTCTTCCTGATACACAGAGCTAGATTACTTTTTATATTTTTGTAGTTGTCAATGACTGGTCTGAACTGCTCCACAATGGTTTAAATTCCAGTAACAGGTTTCATATGGTAGCTATAACATCTCAGTGTATTAATTAGTTTCCAAGACCCCCAAGCAATAAAAATGTAGTCATTCAAGGTCACAGTTTGACTTATTTACAATTGATGTATAACTTGGCAAACTCTGCATTCAGCTACTTCGTACAATAGAAAATATATTGTCATTCAGGTTAACAAAAGACTCTTTTCTTTGCCACCTCACTACAATGGCCCTGCAAATGAACATCGCCTGAATAAAATCCTAACCACATTTTCACTCTCATTAACCACAGTAGGGTATCACACAATTTGCCTGGCTCCTACTTAGACCACTGTGCACCATTTTACTAGCAGCAGTTTGATGGGTTTTATGGCAGGTGATATATGGAGTGGGAGTTTCGGGAGTCGTAAACAGAAGCCACAGTGTATCACAATGTGGTTTAGGGATATAATGACTGTGTTGTAAAGCAAAGGATGACAATACTGCAGCAGGCTTGAGGTAGTGAACCAATAGACCAAACAGCTCAACATAATTCAAGATACAAACAGAGCATCCTAGGTGTGTGCTGGCCTTCCTATATCTTTCATTAATTACCCCTGATGAATTTGAATAAGAACTACTAAAACTGAAATAAATCTGCAGCCAAGAGAAAAATTATAGAGTTTCTCCTTGTATTTCTTGGAAGAAGTTGCTCTCCCCCAGTGCATACACAGACCCCATATTACCGGTTCTTAACCAGCCTTTTGTATCTCCAGCTAGACGGTCCCCTTGGCTGCTGGGGCTGCCACTGCTCATTAACACACCAGAACAAATACTGGCTTGGGACCCTCTGCTCACGTGCAGGGGGGCAGGTGCTGCTCTCAGCTGTGTCTGCAAAAGCTGGGCTGGACACCACCTCCCACCACCTCCTCCCGCAAATATTTTGTTCATTTTTATTCCTGCTCTCAAGTTAGACAATGCTTGTCTTTTTCCGTGGGGCACAACAGCCTTCTTCCAGCCCTACAGACACTCTTCATTCCCACATGGGTTGGTGATTTTTGAGGGTGAACTATTTGCCACTGGTTGACCCCACTGTGCGGTATTTAGTTTGGGATTTCTGCAATGATCCTGTAGTGGTCAATCCCTGCAATTCCTGCAAAGGTGGGGTGCTGAGGGTTTTCTTTTTTTGTTGTTATTGATATTGTCTAATTATGGCACAGAATAAGAAAATTGGCTGCCTGGTTCCCAAGGCTGTGTCATTAGCCACATTGTGATAGATTGGTGTCAGTGACAGAGCTCTCTCCCAGCATTCTAAACCTGTTCAGCCGCATTTAAGCTAAATAATAATACTTAGCACATATAGCTCTTTGCATATTCAAAGCGCTGTACAAACATCAATTAATTAATCCTCATAACATCCCTGTGAGGTAGGTAAGTATTATCTCAGTTTTACAGATGGCGAAACAGACACAGAGAGGTTAAGTAAAATGAAAAATTAAGGTGGAGGTATGCTAGTTAATTTGGAATTGCACTTTGTGCTGCTTGAAAAATTAGAAGGTGCTGTACCAGATCTCCATTATTCTGCCAGAGAAAGCAACATTTTGATGTGCTGACTCCCCTGGTAGGAGCCATCGCCTCAGACAAGCCCCTTGAAGCTAAACCTTCATGGTTTTTGGCTGGGGAGCACACATACAAAAAAAATCCCCTTAAATTTACCCCTCTCTTACAGTAAAATAGAGGTAGATGTATCTCCTGCTTCCAAGCATCATCCAAGCCTTTCAGAGAAAAGTTAGAGACAAAGAACTTATTTTGGTAAAACTACAAAGAAGGAGCTAAGAAATGACCAGCTTAGAGGCCCACTAATGATAATAAAAGCTCCAGCTAATTGTCCTTTTCCATGTATTGTCCAGCCACAAACCAGCACCAGGGAGGAGTAGGCCTCTTCACATCACACAGAAAGCTGTCTCCGAGCCAAATAACCCCAGTGAATATGCCTTTCTTCTGAAAAGAAAAAAATACCAAGTGCAAGAGACACATCAGCTTGAGAGAATCACACACAATCATTAAAGAAATAACTGGGAGTTTACATTTGTTTTGCTGTAGCTTAAGTGCTTTTGGTATTCAAAGGAAGAACCACCAATGAGAGCCAAGTCCAACATTTTACTACCCAAACCCAAACCTGTGTACTACTGCCTGCTGCTGTGTACCTGCCCTGTTATCCTACGCCTGTAATTTTAATAAAGACCTCTCCCCATCCATTTGATATCCAACACTCCCTCAACACACAGACTCTATGTGAAGTAGGAAAAGCGTAAAATTGACGTTAAGTGGATTTGGGGGCAGGGGGAGATGGAGTAGGTGTTTGCTCCATCTACCCTGTGCATTAACCTACACGAGCAGCAGAGAGGGAACAATTGCCAGGATGGCAGCTGCGCAGAAAAGAAACCAGAGGATCGGGGGCCGTGGATCACAAGCTGAACGTTCAGCAACAATGGCGTGCAGCTGAGAAAAAGGCAAATGCCACACTGCGATGTTTAAACAGAAGTAGAGTCTGCAAGACTCATAAAGCAAAGCTTGCACTTTGCTGAGTGCCAGGGAGGCCTCACCCAGGGCATTGTGCTCTCCTGCAGGCACCGTGCTTCTCCAAAGGCATGGCCCAATTGGAGAGAGTTCAGAGGAGCGGGGGGACAACAATCAGAGGTCTAAAAACCGTGACTTGTGAGGAAAGATTGAACACAGTGGGGTTGTTTGCTGTAAAGAGGAGACTGAGGGGAGACACGATAACAGCTTTCCAGTGTATAAAAGGCTGCAGCAAAGAGGAAGGGAATAATCCGTTTTCCATGACCAAAAGGACAAGAAAAAGCTGGCAAGAAGACTTGATTCAAATATTAGGAAAAGTCTTTCCAACAGCAAGAACAGTGAAGCTCTAGAAGAGACTGGCAAGAACCATGTGTAATTTTCTTGGTAGAGGTGCAGGAGGTGTTGCCTCAGCATGGAAGGATACACCCAATGGCTTTCCTCAAGGTCCCTTCCCACTCGGTATCCCGTGTTAGGTGTCAGGAAGAAGAGGTGCTCAAAGAGAGCCACTTCTGCTGCCATGGTGCCCAGTGAGCCTGGTCAGCCCACGGCTCAGGCAGACTCTGTTTAGCCAGGCTTTGACCACTTCAGTTATTATTGGAGCAATTTGGGAAGAGCAGTGCTGATGTTTCAGCTAGATAATGTCATGGGTTGTGTGACACTCCCATAACCAACTCTATATCCTTCCTCCTAACCTTGTACTCTTGTGATCACTCAATGCCAGAGCTGGCAGATTTTAGTAGCCAGCATGGCCTCAGGCCAGTTCAACTTGCAGCCAGCAGTGTGGCTGTCAGGGGGCCCTGAAGGATGGTGAGTGAGGTTGGAGATGGCCTTTCCCACCCAAGCAGCTCCAGAAGCCTGCAGCTGGTCAGTAGTGCATATCTCATGGATAAAAATGTATAAAAATATTTGCTCTTTTCAATATCTTCCTCCTCCCTCAGCTTCCCTCAGCAGTTCTTTTGGTTACATCTTTCTTTCCCTCTGTTGGCTTCTTTTCATGATCCCTTTTAAACAAAAACTAAGTCCGGTGCACTTGGAGTGACAGTTGCAAACGTGGAATTTTTAACTGGGAACGAAACAGGAGAAAGGAATCTGCCAACCCTGGCACATGTGAGATGCTTTATCAGCCTTATATTTAATATGCTGCTCTGAACATCCCCTCTGACGCAAAAAGGTCATTTGTCTGAAATCGTTTGGAGGTTGCTGATCTTTTGGTGCCTGCAGAGACCACTGGCTTTTGGAATTAGAAGCCTGATCCTAAGAAAACCAAAAGTGTAAAGGAACTCCCCTCTCTGTTGGCTACAATCTCTTGCAGGGCAACCACATCACTGGAACACTTCCAAGATAATCCCAGTTGAAGAGCTATCATTAAAACTATGATTCACTTAAAAATATGAAGGCAGGTTTCTTCTACAGTTTTCAGTGCTTACAATGAAAAAAAAAAAAAAGCAATGCAAACACTAAGCTCTCTTTCTGCATAAATGTTTTATAGTTCTGAGTAAAACAACCCATTCAGTGCACTATCTGAAAGAAACATTTGGCAGCTTCTCCTGAAGTTCTTCCTTTTACAGCGTTATTTTGGACATGTTGCACTTCTCATACTCTTTGATGAGAGCCCTGTTGGCTCCTGCATGTGATATAAGGTTCTCCCTTCTTTTCAGATGCCTGTAATTTTAGAAGTTTGTAATCGTTCAAGATAAGATGTCCTTTACCCTGGTTTGAACAAAAGGCCAGTTGTTGGAGTCTTCCAACAAGAACAGGGACCCTGCTCCTGAAAACCTGTCTTGCAATATTCTACACAGCACCTTCAAATCCTGCCCCTCAGAAAAAGAGGCCCTCACATCTTCGGAAATGGGAGGCAAGATTTTCTCCAGGTGATTTTACCCATAGGCAAGCTGAGATAGTCCAGGACTTGGGAGTAGTACAAGGGTGCCCTTCCCTCCTGTCTCCAGCAGAAATGCTGCACAGCCTGCCCTCTGATTTAAATGAACAAAAAAAATGAACAGGAGTTAATTAATTTGCTGCAATATTGATATGACAAAATGAAAGCAGCATGTGAACGACAAAGGGAAACTCACTGTCATTCACCAGCTAAACAAGGGACTGAGTAGTTAATAAAGGCTTATACAGTAAACCCTTGTATTTCCCTGATGTTAGACAACCTGCATAAAAGACAAAGACAGCATTCGATGGTGGTATTTCCAACAAACCAATTTAGGAGTGATAAAAAAGACCAGTAAAACTGCTCTGTAGCAAAAATGAATGCAAGAGTCAAAAAAACCCACAAACCTCTGAGAGTAACTACATATAGATACCAGATATACACAAAATATGCCACAGCTTGCAGGTAAAGACCATTTCTTTGAAGCTTTCAGTTCAAGACCTGAGTTCAGGTAAGCAGCAAAAAAATCAAACTAAACCTCAGCTACTCTGCTTTGTCTCTATCTAATGTTAATCTGATCGACCCAGAGATTCTTTCACTTCATATTGTTAGGTTTGTTTCTTGCATGTGTAGTGTTCCTATCCCGTGACTGGATCATGACACAGCCATCACAAAAAACTAGAATTATTTCATAATAGCACCAGGGAAACACAGTTATTGCTAAATTAACTCACACCCATGAAACGTAACAAACACCTTTTAACAGAAGAAATGCTGTAATTCTGACTAAATGCATTAGGGGGGAAAAAAACCCCAACAAACTCTGAAGTGAAATAAAGGGTTGCCACAGTTTTGCCCCACCTCATTTCCGTGACAGGGCACAGAAACAGCTTCTCCACAGGATTTGTTTCTTAGCTGTTTCTTAGCTGTTTCTTAGCTGACATGAGCTAAAACAGACCCAGTATTCATGGTCACAGGCAACGGTCTAACCAGGACACTGGAGGAAACAGCTGAAATCTTCTGGTGACCTGACCTTGCCCCTGGGAGGAGTGGCTTCACCTGCCTGGGCTAACCAAGGATTTTGGGCCACATTTGGCTTTCTTCTGCTCCTAAAGAAAGGAGAGAGTAAAGGAAAGGGGACACATAGAGGTGATAGAGGTTTTTGGGGCTCCAAGCCAAACGCAAACCTCTCTGCAAACATATAAACCAGCAGAGCAGTTTACACCCACATGAAAATGATGCACTTTACTGAGCACTTCAGAAAAAAGTGGGATGGAATATTGCAGCTGTTTTCAGACCTAGCAGGTATGTTTAGCTTGAAACACAAATTCCCACTCATCATACGCATCAAGGCAGAAGCAAAGAAGAATTCTATTTTTCCTGCCGCCTGTGGTGGCCTGTGCTAGAGAGGAGCAAAGACAAGAGGCCAGTTACTGTTTCTCCAAGCTCTGCAACTGAGGGACACTTGGGAGCACCAAGTTCAGATGTTCATGCAGTGCTGGAGAGATCAAATGCATCTCATCAGAAACCAGCCTCATTCCCCAGGCAGTTTGGTCATATTCCCATTAAGGCACTTATTTTTCATTATTTCTTCAACTCCCATATCATATCCTGCTTGTTTTAATTTCTTTCTGCAGACGTTTCTACAGCACCTTATGAAACCACTTCCTGCAAGAAGGGCTTTTGCCTTTCTTCACGAAAGCAAAATTGCCTGGGATTCCACAATTGGGTATCACCAATGAATGTGGTTAGGAAGGAGAGCAGCCTGCAAGGCACTCTCAAGCCAGTAGCAGGGTCCAGGCAATGCCCACAGCCCTGCAAAGTGCTGAGCCCTGATTCGGCACCTCCTGAAAACAGGGACAAATTCTTCATCAGCTTGGGCAGGGGTGAAATCTCAGCCATCCAAAATGCACTGACTCATTCATAATGTGCTCTGACAACGACCATTAAGAAGAGGAGAGCAATATTTTGAATCTAATATAAAACCACAAATGGACTGTTACATCAGGACTCTCATGCAGCACTGGCTACAAAGAAATACTCAGTTCCTCGCACACAGTGATAGGGATCCGTGAATATTGTCACGCTGGCTTTGTGGGAGTGACTCCCCTTGCCATTTGAGGATCTTCTCTTTACGTTTGGCACCAGCTATTATTAACATTGATTTTGCTTTCATGTATACTCCACATGAGGAAATCTCCTTCATGGAAAGCATTATTTGCTATACCACCCCCCCACCCCCCAAAAAACGGAAGAATCCTGGGTAGATATGTATTGTATCCAGTTCTAAAATTCACTCTGAACAGAAAGATGATGCCTTTGCCACTTTTTGACACGGACTTGAACTTGGTATTCTGAACAGGACTATGCAGAATTGAATTACATTTCATCTCCTTCAGCAATCCATCTTTTCCATTTCTGTTCATTTGCTGTAGCTGCAGAAGTATTGAGTGCTGCAAGATATACTTAGTTTTCCAAACCATGCAAGTCATTATGAATGGCCTTGTGTCCAGGTAAAGGTTAAGGAGGTCCTTTGTTGTTCTAGTTTAACTTGTCCCTGACACTGCAGCCTAATCATTCCACATAATAACAGTCCTGATACACAGGCCTGAGTCAAAGTCACAAGTCAATAAATCCATTCCTTCCTCCCTTTCAGGCAAAGTGTTGAATAGCACTGAGTGTGCAGTGTCACAAAACCCTGCAGTCTATCACATCAAGGTCGTCTGGTATACAGTGTGAAAAACTTTCTTTCTTTAAGTGCCTCACACATTCAGGAGGAGACGATGTGTTGTACGGACTAACGAGTATGCTCTGGATCGTTCAGAGGAGATTAAAATAGGGGCCTGACATCAGAACAGTTTTAGTTACACTTGCCTAATCTTCTGGCTGCTGTTGCTCTGAATTTGTAGGGCCCCGGGGAGGCTGAGCCGCTTGCAAGGAGCCCAGCAGGTCAGGGCTCCCTTCTCTATCCAGACTCCTCGGATGTGCAAAGACAAGTCATAACTGAAGGCTGGTAGATTTTATTTGCTGAGGTTCACTGTGCATTTGAAATCTATTCTAATGGTCTAATTCTGGTAATGTGAATTGTTTGCCCCTGAGAAAAGTGACTCAGCACCACATACTGAATCATCTCCTCACCTTTAGTTAAAAATGCCAAACCCCAGAACCAAAACAACCACCCAAACCCTTAGGTGGTGGGTCTCTGGAAGAACACAAGCCTGAGTTACAGTTTGTTTACTTTGTTAAGGGACTTATAGCTCTTCCAGGTTCATAAATTCTTGTGGTGGACCAGGAGAGTGAGTGTAAATTAACTTGAATAATAGGACTATGTGCACTTTCCAATTGTTTAATGCGCTTCCCAAAGAAAAACCAGTCAGGCTTTTCAACTACTTTTCTTTCTTCTTATTCCTTAATTAGTGGGTGCACTTGGTGTATAACAAGCGTGGGCTTTTTAGAAACACCTAGATGAAGGTGCTGTGCATGTTTCTCCACGCCTCTCTGCCTTCTACCTTGCTTCCATTCAACAACACATTTCCTGTTCCAGAGACTTGTGCTTTTCTTTTCCATACTGTGCACAGGTTTTATGATATTGCCAAATGTCCACTAAGGATGCTAGAAAGAAATTCTTAAATCCATTTTTACATTTGCTCAAAGGAAGACTGAACCCTGGACTCCAGCAGTGAAAGGCTAATGCACTCACTCACAGCTCCATCCCGCTCCCCTTTCATCTATCATTTCAACCTGTTTGCAGTGTCAGGGAAAACTGAGGATACCGCATCCCAGCGGATTCAGGGAAGCAAAGGGCTACTGGAAGTCATAGATACCAGGCTTTCTGAACAAAAAACAACGGCTTCCACAGCATTTCCGGGAGCTGAGATGGCACTGCCCAGGGAAAAGCCCACTGTCCTCAGAAGCTGTAGCTCAGGTGCAGCTGTGCTGTTCAGAAAAAGTCCATCCATGAAATAACTGAGATGCTTGAAGCCCAGCTAATTCCCACCCAGGAACTTGGCATTTGTTCACCTGTTTTGGCTATTTATCCAAAGAGCAGGGGAGCAGGAAGGTGATGTGACCTCCCATCAGGACCCTTGCCGTTGCAGTTTGAGTCAGGATTTACAAGGAATGCTGCAATATGCACTTGCTCTCCCCTGGAATCCAGAAACCCTCTGTGCAAGTAAAACTTTCAGAACAATTGCAAACAATGGATAATAAAAAGTGTGGAATTATAATCTACTAAATGCAATCACCATTTTTTTTAAGCCTCCAGCCTTTGAACTAAGTTGTAATTGTCCTCAACTCGCGTGTAACTTGTAGTCCGTGGCTCTGAAGACAAAGATCAAGAGTTTATATCCATACTTATTACAATCAGTCATAATTATCTGAAAGAAAGCAAAGTAAATCCTTTCCAACAAACACTAGAGCTGAGCTCTCACATTATTGAATTATTATGGATCTTGTGTATTATACCTGAGAGAATGAGAGTGTAACACACTTGACTGTCTCTCATACCAGCAGAGGAGGTTCAACAGAGCAACAAAATATTGGAGACATTTCGGAGTTACCATCCTGCCTCAGAAAGGAAACAGTATAAATGGAGCCAGTGTGGTGCCTGCAAGGCCATTTGTCATGCTCTTGTAACTGGTGTGGTACATACCCATTATATATTGCATCCTGGTGGACGTGACACTTCTTGCAGTTGCAGAACTCTCAGGATTCAAGCCTCACTTTTTAATTTACACCAGCCTATCTTCATTTTTACGGATTCCTCTGCCATGGTTGGGTGACCGCTCTGGCTGCATGCTTTATAACGGGAGGAACATTTGAAATGCATTTCCTTAAGAGCTTTGAAGCCTCCTACTCTGCATGCAGATTGCAAACGAGGTACTGCAGGTAGACCGCGAGTTCAGTTGGAGGGAAATGGAATAGCAAACTAAACGAGGTGTCAGTGTGCCCCCCACTCCTGCTGCCCCAGCATGGATACTAATCTGTGCACACATTTAATCACGGGCTTTGTTGCTGGCTTTTGGGAAGGTAACGTGCTGAAGATCAAAAAGCAAATATTGAGACCACCTATTTTAATGGCTCTGGGGAGAACATCTGGAGAGACAAGTTTTATGAGTCTGTTGGCTCGTATCCTTTTGAAATGTTTTTAGTGCTAAATGATGTACTTCTCTCACATTTTATTTCCACTGAGACAAGCTGCTCAGTGGCATACTGGGACGCCATGCCACAAATATACTTGTTCTGCTGTCACCCAAATATCAGTTCCCAAAAGTGCCTACAACCGACTTCAGAAAATTCATGGAGTTAACTTCTAGAACAGGAAAGTTTTGCCAATGTCATCTCCTGCTGCTGCTTCTTTCTGTTGCTACCATGCCATACTTCCCCGTTACTCTTAATGCTTCCGCGTCCCGATCAGCCTCAAGCTTGAGTAATTTTTTCTGCCCAAATCATTCACTGCCATGTAGTCTGGAGTATTTCTAGCTCTTCTCCCCATGTCTTTGAAGCCTTGGGGGGGGAAGGATTTTCTGCTATGGGAGTCTGGGTGATGTAAAGATAAATTCCTGCCGACAGACCACTATCATTCCCAGCCATCATGTCCACAGCCAGCAACAGTGACAGTGGGATGAATATCACTCCTGGAGGTGCCTGGTACCTTTGCCAAATACTTGGATCCTGGTCTAGTACCTCCTGAATGAGTTCCCTATTGTCCTTCCAGCAGGTCCTCGTGGTTGCACTACTCGTTCACAGAATTAAGGCTCAGACACAGGGAATTCACAGCTTGTCAGTTCACCTATCAGCATGCAAAAGCACTCCCACCTTCCCACCCAATGGCAGCATGTGACCAGCAGCAGTGCCAGCACCAAGGACACTGGCACTCAGTGTCTTGTTTCAGAGCAGTCATTAAACTTGAAAGCAAATCCCCCAGTTTTCCTCACTGGCACAAGGTGGTTATGGGGTGTGTCACCTTAACCAGTTTCCTCACAGAAAAACAGAACTAGAAGTTCTGCCTCAGGTGCACACCAAATTGTCCTAACTGCTAGTGCTTGATGAGAACATTTTGATAACTTTAGTCTAAAGTCAATCCTGAGCATCACACACATAGAGCTGTAGCACAGCCATCTCTTGCAATCCAACTTGCACCTGGTATTTCTTAAAAAGGCATCATCCCTAGAGATCTTCTGTAGTAATTTCTCTCCACTGAGCAGACAAGAGAGACCAGGGTGTCAAGGCTCCTAACCTAGGTGGCTTGGTTACATCTCTCAAATTCAGTGAGATCTTGGCAGGACTGAAGCCAAAAGGAGCCTCATGGACCACAGTAGGAGCAGGTTGCAGGTGGTCTATGCAGCAACCAATGACTCTGTTGTCCCAAAAGGGAACTCCAGAGCCGGCTCCTCTATGTGGCAGCACAGAATTCAAACCTCAGGGTCATCAGGGCAACTCTGAGTTTACCTCTTAAAAAGAAACCCTCTAAGTATTTCCTTCAGCAGAATATTTAATCACGAGTGTAAGTTTGTCAAATGCCATCTCTGACCTCCAAGCTTTTATTGATTACCTGCAAGTCCATTGTGTTGCATTACGCTCACTCAGGCTACAGGGCAGCAAGTCAAGAATAAGCTAAAAAGTCTGATTTTAAAAATAGATAAGAAATAGTCTCATTCTCAAGTTAACAAATGGTATTACGATTAGCTTTGCAATAGAGGGACAGGAAACACTGAATTGTACTCTACAAGGTGCAAGAAAATTTCACCAAAAGAATCTTTGAAATTCTGAAACTCCAGACAAAACTGAGGGAGACACCAGCCCTTCCCAAAGGAATAAACCATTTCTGTGGAGACTAATGGGTATTACTGCAATTGCATGTCAACTAATGTTTCCCAAATTAAAAAATAATAACAAGGAGATTTAGACGGTATGATTCTGCTACCAGAACCTAAATCCCACCCTCTCCCTAATCAGCTGTAACCGGCCGAAGAGAAGGGGAAATGGGAACTGCAACATGGAAATCCTTTCTTGAATTCTTTCACCAAAGAGAGGAGGTTATTTAGTCCTTGTCCCAAACACACCTTCTTTGTGCACAAATCCTTGGACGCCACTGGAAACCCCAGTGGTACAGTGATACACTGGGAAAAAAATGTAAAACTCAACTGTCCAGGGGCAAAAAGTAAAAGAAAAATTGTATTTTTCAGATTGAATGTGCTTGAATTCATTCTGCCTGGCTTTCACTCTCTGGTTCCCGAGGATTTCCAGGAGATGGAGTCACCTGGAAAAACTCCCTGCACTAACACACAGAGGGAGTTTTTCCTCCCTCAACTGCTGATCACACTGCAGCTCATTTGCACATGCTGGTGAAAGCAAGAAGTCAGTAAAGATGGGGAGGAAAATCCACTGAGGCTTCTCAGGGCAGAAGACAGCATTGTGTAGTGGGTAGGGGGAGCAGAGACTGGAGCTGAGAAGCTGGCACACAGTACCTGTGAGTATCCTAAAGGTGAGCAAGGGAAGCCTGAACTCCCATTTTCCCTGCCCTCCCTTTGAAGGGAGAGCCTACCTTTGTTTATTTTGGCTGAAAGCTGTGCTGACAGACCTCAAACAAATGAAGACTAAACACTCATTCTCTAAGAGCTGCCTCTTCAGCTGGAGTTACAAGAAGAATTTGAGACTTTTTATCTGAATCCTGGTGCAAAGACGTGTGGTATCAACTCTTCCTTGTCAGGCTGTGAGAGCTCCCTCCCCATGGGACAGGGGAACACGAGGAACACCCCTGTGTGCCTGGCAAAGCTTCATGGATTAGGGTTGGATACTTTCACTGGCAGAACTAACAAAGGAAAAGCCAGTGGGAGCCCAGGTCCAGCTTTGTGTTTCCTTGCTTGTGGCAGACCTGCAGCAGCCAGCAGACGTGTGTGGGGTGATTTGGGAGGAGAGCTGAGCTAAATGCCCCTGAAACAGGGGTTGTTGCACAAGTGAGATGAAGGCTTTGCTCACCTGGCTATTAGCCAAACACAGGAATAAGGAGAGAAAGCAAGGATAGCTCTGCTGTACGGGAGAAGGAGCTGTGGCACAGGCTGCAATGAAAGAACCTCTCAAGGTCACAGCACACGCCTGTGCCAAAAGCAGAAGAGAAGCCACAGTCCTGGTGCACGGCCACAGCAGAGCCCCAGGCTGAGGCAGCTGCATCACAGCTCCTTATAAACCATGCTCTCCCTCCGCTACCCTCTTCTTCCTCCCAGCCCCACTTTTTAAACTTTTTAAACACAACACTCTGATTTAGCAAATGCCTGGACACCTTTTTCCCCTCTTTTATTAAAAAAAAAAAAAAGAAAAGAAAAAAAAGGAGGTTCTTGTTAAAGGGAATGGAAGCGATACAGCTGTGGCTGTGATTAACGTAGTTCAGGGTTGAACTGAATATTGCTTCTTCCCTGCAGTATTTTTAATTACACTCCTGATTTTATATTTGGAGACCGTCATAGACCTGTTCTGGTAAATTGTCAAGCAACCACAAGTCAAATATGTGTTAAATATGAGAATATACTGCCATTTTTATCTGATTTGTGGTTCATTCACACTATGTTATCTACTTTTAATTAAATACCATAAAATACACATGGTCAGCAGTTTGACTTTTCATTTCCTTACAATGTCAGTAATTCAGCTTGATTGTTGCCACCTACCATAGAATTGCTTTTTAAAGATGTTACCCCTGCACGGTGCAGATTCAATATCAGAACAATTTAAACTAGTTGCTAAAAATAACTACCACCTACTTAGGAGCAGCTCTGCCTTTAACAGTCACATGCAGATTCATGACTCTTTGCCTGCCTGGCGAGGACAGGCAGCCTTGGGAGGCATCGCAGTGGCCTTGATTTTAGGGGTGGGGGGGCCGGGTTTTGCGTTTGTGTGAAATGCTTGTGTCATCTCCATGTTGATTGATAGCCCACCTTGTTCATTAAAGATGTGGCTTGGATTTTGCTAGATTACCCCAGGCATTGGAAATAAGAACCTTCCTACTGGAGGCATGTTATGCATGGACTTAAAGTTCACCACTTCATTAATAACACTCCTCAGCTGGACATTTTCCATGCCTCTCTGATATATGACTGTTTAGGTGCATTTTTTCCCCTTCCTAATACTCCTTTAAAGGGGAATGAGTATTTTTTTAAAGAATTATTTAATTCTTTGACTTCTAGGTTATATTGCTGCACTCCTGAAATTGCCAGATCTCATTATCCGGGCTGGATTTCTTTGAGAGTAGCTGGGCAATTTGCTTTGACCACTGAAAACAATTCATTAAAACTAGCAGTGGCTGTGCATCTCTAAGAATGAGTGAGCACAAGAGCAGCAGCATCGTGTCAGACCAAGGCAAATCCAGTGACTTGTCTCCAACAGTCACAAACAGCAGACATCAAGGGAAGAGGAGAACAGACCCAGCCCCTATAATCCTGCATCCCTGAACACCCTCCCAGTCTCTAACAATTTCCAGTGCACAGATTTTTCTGAACCAGGGTGTTTTCACATAAAGCAGCCCTTGGTAAATTTTTTGTCGCATGAATCTGCGCAGCCACTCTTTACACACCTGAAAATTTGCAGCATCCACAACATCCTGCAGAAAGGATTTCCTTGTGTAGGCTACATGTGCCATGAAGCAGCAACACTTTGTTTGCCCCAAAGCCTTACTCAGTAGCTTTATTTGATGTTCCTTTACTTCGTGTGAGAAGAAACAATGAACCATCTTTCCCTGCTCTTCATCCCAATGCTTGTAGTTATCATTTTACAGCCCCCTGTCATATCCCCTCATCTCTTTTCCCAGCTAAAGAATCCTACACTGTTTTACGATTCTTCATACAAAGCCATTCTCTGACTCTAATCACTCATTTTCCATGCCTTTTCCACTCCTGCTGTGTCTGAAGTGTTGGAACTGAACCAAGTATTCAAGATGTGGGCAAAGCATGGATGTCTAAAGTGCTGAAGAGTGTCTCCTCTTTTGTGTCTCCTCTTTTGTTTTGTATTACTTTACTAATAGCTCCTAACAGTAAGTCAGCCTTTTTTTAAATAAATACTAAGCACTGAGGTGATGCTTTCAAAGCCCAGTGTTATAACCACATCTTTTTTCCCAAGTGATAGTATTCAATTCCATGCTCATCACCATCAATGCAATGCTGCAACTTTCACCCCACCTCTCTTACATCCACGCTGAATTTCATCTCCCACTCTACCGCTCAGGGACACGGTATGAAAAGGCACTTCCTCAGTTCTTCACAGTCAGCTCTTGCCTTTATTATCTTGAATAAGTTGGTATTCACCTCCAAACTTGCTGTCTTATTGCTCACCCTGTTTTTTTAAGCACATTTATGAAAATATGGGCTGTAGCACAGACTTCTATAAGGTTCGTCTGTGGAAATGACCTCTCTATTCCTCTCTGTTGTTTCCCATCTTTTCAACAATTATTTATCCATGCAAGAAACTTATGTAGGTTATTTCCTGTAAGACCCTCGGGTGAAGCACTTTTTCAAATGCCTCTGTGAATTCCCTGAGGACCATATCACCCAGATCTCTTTGTTCATTTGCCTGGGGACTCCTTCAAAGGGTTCCTGAAGATTTGTGAGCCTTGTCCTCCCTTTTCATTCTTGAACACAGAACTTTCACATTTTGAAGGATGCCTTCTTGCTTCTAATAAACTGGTTTACCCTATGATTTGTCATGTCAGCTCCCCTTTGGTCTTTCTGAAGTAATTTGAAGAAAAACAGGTGATGAACATTCCCTCAGAAGTGCTTAAGAGGTAGCACTGAGATATTTGTAAGCTATCAACAACTAAGTTACAGAAAATACATGGGGGGGAGTATTTTGTGCTCCACCAGTGAAAGATCTAATCAGCAGACTGATTCCCAGGTGTCAGAAGCCCTACACCATCTCCCTTGGCCAACATCTGAAAGCACGTGGTTCAGTTTCCCACACACAGGCAGATTTGGCTTCTGGAATATGTTAACGTGACTGATTGCTTCTGGCAGAACTCAGAGGAGCCTTAATCTGAAGCAGCAGCTATGAGCAGACCAAGGGGAAAAGCCCCAAGCCACCCATGCCTGCTGCACGCAGGTTGGGCAGGTCACATCCAAGACTTCCAGACCTTTGGCTTCTCCCTCTGTCTGCCATCAGCAGCGGGAGGAGGTGTCAGCTGGACTTCTGCATCCACTTCTGAGTGCCAAAAGTCAAAGAGGACATCCAATAGCTGAAACTCACCTGGGGGAAACATGCTCAGGAGTCCCCATGTGGGCCTCCTGAACAAACAGGGGTGTTGATCCTCAAAAAGAGAGACTGAGGAAGGCAGAAAAAAATATTCAAGTGTATAGAAGACTCCATCCGAGAGGGAGGGAACTGCTTTGTTCCCATTCACAGTGGGCAGGACAAGAAATCATGGACAGAAAGGGAAAATCCACTGAGTGCTAGGACATTCTTTTAAGAGTAAAAATAGTGACTGGGGATTTTTAAGAGTCGATTAGAGAACCATCTGTTAGAAATTAAATAGATATAATAGGTCTTGTTTGGATCAGTTGATCTCTTGATATCCCTTCCTGTTCTCTTTTCTAGGATTTGTATTCCAAATCCAATTGATTTATATAGCCTTTGAATCAAACCCTTAGAAAACAATTACTGTCAACACATACATATTAAAAAAAGAAGGGGAAAACCCCTATTCTTAATTCAGTATATTTCACTGAAGATACAAAATACAGAGTTTTCAGGGGAGGAGAGCAAGCCAAGGAGTTGGAATTGCGTTACAGAAAAGGGAGACGTTTAAAGCAAGTTCATAATCTATGAAGAAGCATCTTCTGTGTCTGAATAGTCATATTATCTGAACAGGAGCCTTGTTTAGCTTTAAGAAAAAGGCAGATGTGGGAAAAAACCCCTCTCAAATACATAAAAGAAAAAGAGGGTAATCTTGCTTTGATTTTTAGATTATCGTGGAATATGTACAAAACCCAGAAACAGATTATCTGTGAAAAACTGAACTTTCTCCACATAAGTGGTTAGAATGCTCTTCTCTCATCTTGAATGAAGCAGAAACCCTTGTTTCATGATGAGCAAACAAGTGAGCAGATTAAAAAATGTCACATTAGCTAATCCCTCTGTAGCTTCAGAAGCCTGGAAGGCCTCACCTGTAGTACCTGGAAGTGACACTCCCAAATACTCATTTATGATTACGAATCATTTTCTCTAAGGGGAAAAAGATTAGAAATTCTCAAAAAAAAAAAAAAAAAGGCAGTCCTAAAAGATTGTGACAAGTCAGCCCCTAGCTTGTCTGGTATGTAACTCTACCCAGCATCTCTTCTGTAAATAATTGAAGCCAGATCTCTCTCTAAATAAGAACAGTGAGTAACATCTAAAAAGGAAAAGAGGGTTTCATTGCATTTGGTTGCTGTTGTGACAGACTGTGGTGTGGGGTGATATTAGAGGATAAGATGCAGCAGTCTGGAATTGGTGTTGAGAACCTCAGCACTGCACAATGCACGACGAGGTGTTTCCTCCTCCCCACAGAGCTCATACTTTCCTGACAGCTCAGGAGTCGCCTGGGGCAGGGGCTGAGATTCTCTCAAACTCTGTCAGGACAGCAAAGGAAAATGCTTCGGAATATTTAAAAGGTTGAAGACTGAGGGAAGACAAAGAAGGTAAAGACAATGATAATGTGCTAGTTGAGAACAGGAGTGTCAGTAAGAAAAGCACCTTGGAAATATGGCGGAGGTCTAAAAGCTAGGACAGTTTAGCTATAATTTTCAATCTTCCAGTGATTTTAAAAAGGTTTTCTGACCCTCAGCCTTTTTGTTTCTAACCTAGGAATACCAAATTTTTACTTATCTAGTAAATTCCATGATGTTTGATTAATCAAGATGAGCAAAATACTTTCTTGAGAGATGCCATGGACGGTCAAGCTAATGTCAGGACATGGCAAATCTGTGTTTGAAAAAGGACTTTTGCTATAGGTATTCGTATTTAGTGAAAACACCACTAATTAGGTTTGTCATGAGCTGAAAAGAAAATATGTCTGTAAAAGAATTACAAAGGAGATCATGAGGTAATCCCAAGATGCTAACAGTGAGTTTGACATTCAGGACCAAACCTAGCCCAGGCACAACTGGGTGTAACTACACCCAAATTAAAATGAGAGAATTTAACCCCAAGCTGAGAAAAATCAAGCTGGATTTGAAAAAAAGAAGGGATTTATGGTGATGGGAATACTGCCTCCCTAGGCTATATCACCTAAAATATAACTAACATGGAAAAAAGATAAATAAGTCTGCTGTAGCCAGAGTGCAGAAGATGGAGGGCTTTCCTGCTAATCCAATGCTTCCCAGGATTATTTTAATCTCCAGAACTTGTTTAACGCCAGCTCACCCTCCATAGGAGTTCCATTTCCAGGTTTCCTTAGCTGAAGCCTGACGGCTCTCTCTGACTAACCACTGTGAGTACAGAAGGCCTGCTCCAGGGAGGGCTGGAGTGACCAGGGCTCCTGAAACGTGTCTTGCAGGCAGGTTATCGTCATCTCCTCTTTCCAAACCACACCTCAGCTGAGGGTTTAAAACAAGTGTAACAAGGCATAGTAGGGACAAGCATGAGCTGCTGCTTTAAAGATGAGATGAGACAGAGAGAAAAGGATTCTGTGGCTACTGCCCAAAAATTATTAAGATAATGATTAAACTAAAAAATGCAAATACACAAGATGTTTTGTGCTGCTAGGCAAGACCAGAACTGGTATTAAAATGTCTTGTGAACATTATAATATGTTCAGAGCAGGGGGGTAGAAGACACAGAGGAAAACAGAAGAGAAGCCATATGGTCATAGCCGGTGGTCAATGGAAAAAAACAAACCCAAATGAGAAAGTACAGAAAGAGAAATACAAAGTTTGGGGGAGAAATGCTTATTATCACTCCTCTCTTGTGCACTTGCACAGTGGATTCTGGGTTGTTGCCCCACCGTGTTCAGAACTTCCACCTGAAGCCAAATGTAAGAGCTCTCCACGATGTATTCCTGAAGCAGGGTGCAATGGAAAGGGTTTTTTTTCCTAAGCAGAGGAATAATTACAATCCTAGAAGTAAACCATGACAGTTCTGTGATTCCCTGATTCAACTGTGCGGCTGGAGCTGGCATTTTCCATGGCAATCTGAGCCACTAGGAAGGTACAATTCCACCTCAACATTTGAACCCTCCTCAGGTGCCACCACCACAAAATCTGGGCAAGATTTGGGATAAGTAAGAAATGGCTTGTTCAACAAACAGCATTTCAAAGCCTAAGAAAACCGAATGTTCCCTGTTGCCTCACCTTTCAGGTCCCAAACCTACCTTAATTTTCTACAGCAACAATCTTTATCCCTGCTTTGTGTGAGGAAATAAGATGGGGAGGGAAAAACTAATTTTATGTCAGAGCAAATTAAGGTGGTGACTGCGGAGAGGGCAGCAGCCACTTGCCTTCCCAGCTGCAGACACATTAAAGATTTACACACTCTGTGTCTGTCACACAGGAACTATTAGGGGTGGTGGGAACAAGCCCTTCCTGTGCTTACCCCAAAAGCAATCCAAGCAATGATATGTCACAAATATGGCTGCACATCACCCTCACCACGGGCCAGCGGGCACCTGAGCAGCACACCATATGTGTATGCATGACTGGAGATGGATAGCGTGGCATTTATTAACCATGCACATAATTAAAATAGTTTAAAAACGTCCTCAGAACAAAAATAACCTATCTTGAATTCCACTGGACTGCCCAGGCTGCCATCCTCAATCAGTTTCATTGCAGTGAGCTACACAACTGAATCGCTGGTATTGAAGCAGCACTCCGGGGACTGGTCTCATATCAGCCCATCTGCCTAATCAGCAATGAAGCACTGGAGCTCCATGAGCACATTACAGCAGCACAGCATGTGTGGGATGATACGGGGAACATGATCAGGACATGGATCCAGGCTAAGCCCAGCCTGCTGCTGCTGGCTAGCCCCACAACCAGACACAGGGCAAACACTGCAGAAATAGTTGCCACTGCATCAATACTAACACCAAAGCCTTGCTCGAGAGAGGAGTCCACGGCTCACATGGGAATGCTGTGAGAAGAGGAGATTCAGAAGTTCAGTCTTACTGCCATAAGAGCTGTTCCTTTTCCACAGTCTGGAACTATGCTTTTGAGGTACAATTTTTTATACCATAATCACATCACCCACCGAGCCCCCATTAGCTCAATTTTGAGCTCCAACCTGACTTTCCCCCAATGTTTCTTTTTCTCTCTACTATGCCCCTCTGATCACTTTTATCCAAATTATTATCATCTTTGTAAAACTTGTCCTATAATTGCTCCAGGAGAGAGACATTGCTACTGGCCTGTCCACAGAGGACTTTGTGCTCCAGCCAGACTCCAGCGGTGTATTAATAGAATAACTGAAACTGGGTTAGGGCAACGAGTGATTCCCAGCAAGGTGGCCCACCGGCTTTGTACGACTGGCAACAACAACTCCTTCATAGTGCTACAAGTCTAACATTAGAGGAGAGGGAAAAGGCCTAAGGAATAACCTACCTTCCACACTACAGACAGATATCCTGCTTGGAACCATGTAAGGACACGAGACATTAAAAGCTGCCTTCTTCGGGGACAGTTATCTGTAATGCTGTCTGAGAAAGAAGAATTTGTAGAAGAGGTATAAATGTATACATCAATACCTCCTCACATATCATCAACTCTCCTGGATATCTTAAATTCAGAGACAATATTTCTGCAACAAGCTTGCATCACAGGCGAAGAGCTGACAAGCACAGAAGTAACCAAAGTAATGTAGAAATTTGTAAGATGTTTTGAATTTTGAAAGTTTTTCCCTCTTTCCCAAGTGAAACAGATTCAAAATAGCATTAAACTTGCACCTCATGCTTGATCAAAACATCAGTGACTGAGGTTTCATGAGATTTTCCAAAGAGGAGGAGCCGGCAAGAGAAGTGCCGTAAGTGGCTTGCTAAGCATTGCTAAAAAGCAGGTGGAGATTTGGGGTAGGGAGAAGAGACTAGATAGAGAAGGATATGGTGTGTTGGACAGCAGGGCAGAAGGTGGAGGAAGCAGGACAATGCCTGGATGCTTTCCTGACAGCTGTAGTTTGAGTAACTCAGTGGTCATCCAGCCAACATGGACCAAAGACAAACATGTCCCACAGAGGTCACACAGCTTCTGTGGGTTCAGTGCACAAGACAGGATGGGTGTCACCAGCCCTCTAGACAGATTCCCTCTCCCTGAATATTTCTCACCTTTCCAGCACAGTTCCACTGCCAGTTTACTATCACAACCTCCACACTGAATCTGTAAATACCAGGATACACCACCACGTAACCTTGACTGGCCCACAAGCACCATCACCAGCTTCCCAAAGCAAGACCTTCCCACAGGCAGCTAGTACACATCTCTAAGTATCTGCTGAGTTAGCACCATCTGAATTCATTCCGCTGGAAGCACCCCCTGCACCCCAGCCCACTCCATTACTGCTGGGGAGAGAAGCTTTTGGCTGTCATGTATCTTTCGAAGTGAGTTAGCGAGGCCGTGTGTTTAATTCCCAGCTCAGCTCCCGTTCCCTCTCCAGCACCCGCACACCTCCAAGCCCTGCACTACAGCACTGCCACCAGCTCCAAGGAACCCAGAGACGCTGCTGCTGCTGCTGCTGCTGCTGCTGAGTGGATCTGTTTATACCCGTAAAAATTAGTGTTGCAGCTCCACCTAACTTAAACAGTTTTGCTTAGGAAATTACAGCGTGGCATTCGACCAGCTGTTTAGAGTGTGGAGGAGTAAGTGGGTATTGGTAGCGTGTTTTTAATTAAGCAGGTAAAGCCTAGATTAAGCTGCATCAAATGGAGAGTGTTTCTTTAATTCGGTATTGTTGCTCTCCTCAGCCAGGGCATAAGGGGTTGGCCTTAAAATCCTTGTAACTAAAAAGCCAGTCTCATGACCAGCTACATAATTGATTAAACACAACTGCGGACTACCATTATCGCGAAGCGCAATTTTCGCGGTGTCGCTTCGAGTCTGAAATACCTCGAGGGTACTTACAGCCCGAGATGCAACACAGAAGGCTTTGAAGCAGGGGAAAGGAAAGGTTGGGGTGGCGGAGGCGGTGTGCGCCCGCTCGTTTGCCCCGCGCGGCACAGGCGCTTCAGCCGCAGCGGAGCGGCGCCCCGCCAGCCCCGGGCAGCGCCGGGCAGCGCCGAGAGCTCCGCGGAGCCGCCGCCCCTTCCCTCGGCCGCCCCAATCAAAGTTTCATGCAGCCGTGCTCCTCTTTGGCTCGCATTTGCCACGCCTCGCTGCCCCGCCGCCGGGCTGACCACTCGCGGCGGCCAGGGGCGCACTCGCTCTGACCGGCTGAATTATTTACCCCACGAACAATTGTATAACACGGCACGCCAGGCTTTAAAAAAAAAAAATAAATAAAAGGACGCTCTCCATCCTCTGAGAAAAGCGGCACTAAAACTAATTCAGAAATGAAGAGATCCAGTCTTTATTTCTAATTAATAACAGGTTAGAAGTAAAAAAAAAAAACAACACTCTATTAGTGACAGAACATAACAAGGAAACCAAACCGGCATTGTTAAGAGGGCTATTTAAAGAAATGTTAATGAATAGAATTTGAAGTTCTTCTTAGTCAAGCAGGAAACAACTAATGGTTTAAAGAGGAAAAGTGAAGCATTATTAAATGCTGTATATTTATTATGTCAGTGACCAGTTTGCCAGAGGCTTTGAGGTGAGAAGGGAAGTTCAAATCCTTTCCACTGCATTTACAGCTACGGAAAGGTAAATTCATGGGCTTCCTCACATACCACACAAAGGCTTAGTAATTTGTTTGGATTAATAGCATATTGTAGAAGCATAACACTCACACTTTAAAACTAACAAATTCAGCGAGAGCACAGAATTATCATTTAACCATTACTGTCTTCATAAAAACAAGTGCTCTTAATGCTTTGCAGTACATCTTTAAAGTGCTTTAAAAGCCAACAGCTAATTTATCCTGCCACAACCTACCTCGTGGTAGGCAGTGATTGTTATCTCCCCTCTGCAGTTCAATGAACAACGGGGAGTTAAGTGACTTGCCCGGGGCCACAGAGAAAGTCAGCGTCGGTTCTGGGTGCAAAACTCTCGAGCTCTTGGGGTGCGTGACCGCTCCAAGCAGATTTTGGGAAACTCGTTCACAGTATGGTACTAATTAAGGAGTCTTTGAGGATTTTTTTTGTCTTTCATAACTAGGGGGTTTTTTTAGGTTTTGACAGGCAGGTATCTTTCTCCTCTGAACCACTGCAGAATTAGAGTTTTTGGATGGTCCTGCTTGTCCATCCCGGCTCTGCACAACGTTAGAACTGTACTGCACAAAGACCTAAGGGATCCCCTTTAGCACTGACAGAAGGTTACAGCAGGAGAGAACACAAAACTTTCAGAACTTTGTATGCTTTGGAGCAGCATGTGTACCCTGCACAGGGCAAACTGCAACCTAAAAACTGAAAAGGAGGTCAAAGGACCCCACATGGCCCTGAAGAGGAATCAAGGAGTGAGAAGTGCCCAGACTGAGGCTTGCGCAGTTCTTGCCACTGCTTGTCCTGGAAGCAGTGCTGATTTGGAACCACCTTTGTGTTCCATGATGCCTAGGGAGCATTTTTTATGTGGGACTGCTCAAGGTTGCAGTGATCATTAAACGTCTCCAAGAATCCATTTCTGAGGCTGACCATTATCACAACACCATCTCTAGAGGATAAAAGCATTATTTTGGATGTTATCTCTGTGGGATTCCTCTACTCTCCAGGTAGACAGACCCCTGTTATCAGCTGTGCTGGCTTATATTGTGCCAGTCGAGTGCTTGGCAAACCACTTCCTGCGATGAGGACCTCGGCTAGATGGCAAAGCATAAAAGGGAATTCTGCAACTACACTGGAACATGGCAGTGTGGAACAGCAGCCTCCCTCTGGCACTGCCAAACATAACCCCACCGTTAAAGCACGCAAAGTTTAGCTGCCATAGGTATGAAAGTAAACACTCGAACATTAGGTAACAAAGCTCTGGCTATGGGCAGGCCCCAGACAGAATGGACAAAAGTCCTGGCACCATCAAACAACATTGAAAAGAGATGCATGGCAATTCCAGTTCTCTCATCACAGGTCTGGGTGGATGAGGTGGGCAGAGGATCTGCTCCACGGAGGTACTCCTGAGGAGGAGCACGTCAGCAGATCAGATTTATACCTGGACTGAAAAGCCACTCTGATTTACCCCTGCACACACCACCCTCCATCCCCTATTCTCAGGTGCACCAAACACAGTTCAGACCCCCAGAGGAAAGCCCTAAGAACCAAAACTGCCCTGCCTTTCCCAGGTACGCTATCTGTGACGTTCACAGATGTACAAGATGGATGATTCCCACCTACTTCAACATATGCAAAAGCTCTGACAGTGCCAGGACCGGGAGGCTGGGGACAAATTTTGCTCTACCCTTTGCAACAGCAGAGCACACGCAGCTGAGCTGACTCCTCACCACAAGCACCGGACACTCATGGGTTTAGTACTGAAAGGTCCAAACTCTGCAGCCAGCCATTTATCCAAATGAGACTTAATTTGACACTCGGTGCTATCTCCGTGCCCCAGCTACATCTGGTGGATCAGGAATCACACCTTGTGCCTGCCAAGTTTTTACATTTCTGCACAGAGGAACCTGTGGTTGGTATCAGCGACAGGAATTTCAAAGAGTGCAGAGGAGGAAATAGCAGAGATGAAAAAATGGACATTATTTTCCCTCCAAAGCTGGTATGAAGACAGGCTGGTATGAAGCTTTGTAGCTAACAGCATCCAAGAAAAAGAAAAAGTGGATTCATTGTGAGCTGAGTGTCCATGAAATGTGAACCATTAAAAAATATTCACTGTTCTTGCAATGGCATGTTTTAATCACACCTTATTCCTCATCTGTACTTGACTCTTCAGTAGGACTATTCTATTGAACTCATGCTATTTTTTTAAATATTACAATAAAAATCCAAACTTGGTATATTAAACCTTCTGTTAACATTATTCTGGAGGTCAAACCCAGCTCCCAAATAAACATTTGCTGGATTTTATTTATTTCCACCAGATTTTATATTAAATAAGTGTGCACATATCCGCTACTGTTTAACATCCAAAAACCAAAATTATCTCCACACTTAGACCTATGAAATCATTATACCTGGAGTTCCACTGAAAAAAGCATATTTAAGTCTCTGCAACCACACATAATTTTCCTCGCAGGCAAGGAGCAATCATCTAGAATTAAGCAAATATACTATACCCATAGCAACCCAATTTTTGGATTTCAGGTAATACCAGTGATTGTTTAATCACGTGTATTTCCCAAATATCTTTAAACTAAGGATTTGGATATCACTTCCCAGGCTTCCTAGCTCAGTCCTGAACAAAGAAAGTAATTTTTATGAAAAAGGATACAAACGCTTTAACTTAATAGCAGACATGCACAATCATTTGAAATCCTGTCTAATTAAAGTGTTAACTTTCTATAGAGAGCTGATGTTTGCTCAGAAGAGAGGTAAAGCCGTGATGTTTGCAGATATCATTTCAGTTGTATTACTTCCAGGGAGTATTTTATTTGTACAAACCTAGAATCCTTCTCTACTCCATGTAAAAAATAGATTAGTCCCTTGATAGCCTTGAAAGTCATATCACTCACAAGAAAATTAATAATGCATTACAAAGTATATAAATTTTAAAAATTAGAGGAAGTAGGTTGTAATGGTCTGAAGACCACTGTCCATCCCCGTTCACATCCAGCTTTCACAGAGTTTCACATCTTCCCCTCTGACAGCACAAAAAGGTAGAAGCACAATTATTTCTGACAACTTCCCATTAAGACCCCAGTGTCCCCGGCTGTCCTACGGATGCAGTGGAGCAGAGCCACGGCTCCAAGACAA
This sequence comes from Melanocharis versteri, assembly GCA_013397845.1. NCBI lineage: Eukaryota > Metazoa > Chordata > Aves > Passeriformes > Melanocharitidae > Melanocharis > Melanocharis versteri. The sequence continues at coordinate 214,862 of VZTG01009760.1, read as the reverse complement.
AAGCCCTAAGAGGTGAAGGGTAGGGCAAGGCAGTGTCCAGGCAGCTGCACCTTGGTGTTTCTGGTCCCCGCTCTGACCTCCTAATTTAGAAGATGCTCCCAAACCTCTCTCTTAAGGGGGTTTGCAGTGCAGCCCACCGTGCACTGCCAAACCCCAGCTAACAGGACTGCCCCTCTCAGCTTCCTTAGACCAGAGGTTCCTTCCTTCAGCGTGAATTTGCTACACCATAATAATGAAGAAGCACTGAGCCTGAGCAGACTTTGGTACATAGTATTTCTATGGCAATTGCTTCAACTCGTCGATGGTTAAAGGGTGTTTTAAAAGCAAACAAAGAGAAAACAGAAGGAAATGGACATTTGGAGGATAAATACATCATGCACTGAGGAAAGGAAAGCAAAGCAGACAGGATACTGTATGCAGCTCAGCCTTGTAGCAAGGTTTGCTCTAGTAAGAGCAAGGAAGAAGAGTGCTTGATGTTGGAAGCAATAGAACTGGTGTTTTGAACAGTGTAATTAAAGTGTGCAACCCCTCCTTCCAAAAGTTTCCATGGCAAGTCTGCGAATGAAATGGGCAGGGGTCTCAGTGAAGAAGCAGAAAGGAGGGAAAGAGCCCAGACCCTCTGTTGTGTTGGTGGGGTCCCCAGATTTTGGTGTGAGGCACAGAGAGACACTGTGATCCTTGAAGGCACCAGAGTCTGTTTCCAGTCAGCACAAAGCTCAGCCTCCCCTGCTTTTTGCTTAGAGCCGTTACTCTGAGGGTGAGCTGGAAACACATTTCCAGTGCCACTATGGCAGGTTGTTGTGACACCAGCACTAAATGCAGTCTTTGTCAGCAGCAGGAAGCATATGGCAGTGCAAACCCGGGTATTTTCTTTTATCTTCCTAAAGTCCAAACTGGTCACTATTCCTTCTGGGTTTGGGGGGGCAGAGTGAATAGGGGGAAAGTTTTCCACCTGTGTCCTTCCTCAGATGCAGCAAGCTCAGTCAGTCTTCAGGTGCCACCTGAAGACATCAGCAATGCCAGCAGAGTCTCCAGAGGCATCAAGACTCCTCATCTCATTTCCAAAACATAGAGCAACACGGACATTTCCTTTGCAGCTGCTACAAACACTCTAAAAAATAACAGGGTCTGGCTTTTATATGACTGCCGCACACACGTACACACAAAAGAAACCCACTCTACCACATGTAATCACTCCCTCTGAGAAAACAAGTTGCTACGGGTTGTGTGGAGCTTCCTGAGCACACGGGATAATGAGGGAACAGAATATATGCCACGGGAGTTCAAATCTGAGTTTACCAGCACAACGCAACTCAAAAATTTTGAAATTCACTGCAAAATGCTACCTGGAGTTTTTGTGGCATCCAGAACAACCTTAACAATACCTTCTTAATCTCTCACCAAGAACATAAAAGCAGCACAGATCAGAAATAAAAGGTGTGTAGCAACCTGCTAGTGCAACCTATATGGCTCTGCTCTTTTGTGCTGAATATTAGCTTTATGCACAACTTCAGCAGGCACACAGAGCTGTGAAAGCCAGCAGGAGGAAATGCTGAGGGCTGCAGCCATGTCCAGCAGCCAACAGGTCCCAGGTCCAGGCGTGCGTGACGCCATAAAGAGGAGGGGACAGTCCTGAAAGAAGCCTAGTGGCATCCTGAAATCCCAGACTCCTGTTCTGCACAAGGAGAGGAATAACCCAGATAGAAAACAACTCTCGGCTGGGTTGTACTGAGATGCAGCAAAGGTGGGCAGGAAGAGCTGGTCTGGCTCTGGCCCACATCCAGGGCAGCAGAGCACTCCTCAGCCCTCTGCACAGTGACGAAGCTGAGGATATTATGAACAGCTCTGAGAAAAAACAATTTTTAAGCCAAATTGTACATACAAAATAGAAATTAATAGAAATTAATCACATGAGTCAATCTATTGATTGATTCTAATATCAGAGCAGGATAGCTGTGATTTTAATTCATTCCTTAAATATAAACATGCCTGTTTCTTTGCTCCTGAAAAGGTCTTATTTTTTGTTTGTATTCCTTCTAACTCACTGTTCTTTGACTGTGCAGCACAATGTTGCAGTTAGAGCTGTCAAGCATCCTGGAGTCAAGTATTTTTCAGACTCCTCATTAACAAACAAGCTTCCAATCTCAATATGTGTTATCAAAATGAGATCTTTTCCCAACAGTTGACAATTATGTATTATACAGTTATAAGTTTACAACTGGTGACACCATATTGTTAGATTTTGGTCCTGACTTTTAACAATGTGCTGCCTAATTACATTTTGTATTATATTCTGAATGTATAGGAGTATTTTATTCGTGGCCCCACTTTATTCTGCAATTTGTTTCTCAATAAATGCAAAATAATAAAAGCTGAAATTCTAGTGTGTAGAGTATTTTTATTGACCCGAGTGTTCTGCTAGTAAACACAACTTTGATGGTTTCATGAGTGAAAGTTTATTAGGCTGTGTTAGTTTTAAAATACAATTGCCAGGGGAGTGATGTTGAAATCATTTCTTGCAAGACAAACTCGGTTTTGGATGCTTTCCCAGCCCAAGCACCACAAGGAAAGCAAAATGGCTATCCGGACACATGACATTCTGCATTTGTTCTTGCAGTGGCGAATGCTTAAACATTTTAATGCCGTCTGCCACTTACACAGAAAGAAAACAAAAAAAACAGCTGTGAAAGACCTGCTCCCTGTTTGGTCTCTTCAGGGTAGTCCTCACAGATTAGTGGCCAAATACCCTCTTTATAGGTCCATCCGATTGGTAGATACCAGTCTGTCCATCACAACAGTGACTAGAGAGTGACTTATCTATTGCCTTGGCTTGTCTCGTATTTCTAAATTAATTTAGTTCCACTTGGTTTTATGAAGCTATTCCCCAGCTCCCATCTCTCAGAGTTAGAGGATTAGGTCCAAATGGTCCTGGCCCACCCTAAAATTAGTGACCCAACCCAAGGACACTTAAAGGGCTATTTTCCAGCATTACTGGAAGGGCCTTTCCTGAAAAGCCACAACATCAGCCAACCACACATTTCAGATCTGGCATCACCTTTAGGGAAGTGCCACTTCCCAGGAGTCCTCTGGGGGAAATAGGAAGTGGGGACTCATTGCAGGGGGATCACAATGGAACGGTTTTGAAATACTGTCTATTCCCCAGATCCATGAGCTGCTCGACAATAACCTGACCCGCGCCAGCTTTTAGGAACAGCAACTGCACTTTTATAAGCTTGCATTCTAAGCAGCCAGGAGAAACCCTCCCCCCCACCTCAGAGAGCCACGAGGTCACACGAACACCCAAGGTTTTAGCTCTTCTCTCTTCCAACAGCAGAACCAGACTGGCTGGCAGCAGGACAGCCCCACAGACCCACGCGGGTGACACGTCCATGAGCCAGCACCCATCCCACAGGACCTCTCCTCCTCTCTCTTACCTTGGGGTGAGCCATGGCTGGTGCAACACCTTTGCTAAAATGTTCCCAGGTGTTCACAAGGCCCCCTGAAATCGGGTTTGGGAGATTGTTAGGAGAGCATTCACTCGTAGGGGGGAAGATCATCACAGAGGGAGGCAGGAGCAAGAGCTGTGCCCTTCCCCTGCCCACACACCATATTGTCTTCCTCCAGCAAAGCTACTCCAGAGCCTTTCTCTGATGCCAAACATGAGCAAGGAGGGCAAAAAAAAAATAAAAACTACAGCCTTGTGAAAATGTCCTGTCTGTTCATTTCCGCAAGCACTAGTGAGATGTTCTCTAAAATCATACACATGTAAAAAGATCTAGAGGTTGCTGGTTAGTTTGTCATACACTTTTATAGGCTTTTCTGAATGGTTTTAGATTTGACATAGTAACTGACTGTTACTAGAAATAAACTGTAAGTCAGTTCCATGCTTCCATAATTCACTGCCCAGCGTTGTTCAAAAAGATTTAGTGATACTTGTGATAGACAGCAAGCCTCTTGATGTTTTCATTTTCACTTAGTGCCTGTAATTCCTCAAACTTGCTGACCTCTATAGAACAGGATGGAAAAGGGCTCCAAAACTTCTTTGAAGGCACTCACCAAAACATCTGAAACACTCTCATTTGGCTTCTTTTCTTTCCAGGGCACAAACAACAATATGGGAACAAACCAATTGCTGTTGTTTTTAAGAAGGTTACTGCTATTATTATCTCCATGATGGAACGTGTGGTTTTAATCATTTAAAATGGAAGAAGCTAATCCCCCCAAACCAAAAATGTATTTTTGTGACTCAGAATATCAGTTCTCCTGACAGCTGCATATTGATATTTCTCTGACCGAGTGCCTTCATTTTGAACTTTAAACCTTTCTGTAGACATTTTCGTACTCCATCCAAAAGTTAACGGATAAATTCTAAAGGCTCCAGGTCTGGATGTAAAGATGCACAAACAGATGTGTGCCTATGGGGTGTGGGACCAGGAATGCTGGTTAGTCGGGGCTAACAAATATTTGAACATTCAAGTATTTAAGATACACTCACATTCCTGGTGATCGTTCGTGAAACCCACGCAGGGGGCAGTGCACATTCCTGCTCGGGAAGCCGATGGCCATGAACTATTTAACTGTAACAGTAGGAAGAGGCAACAAGCAAAACTGCTGTTGCGGCTCCTCTTAATGCAGGGTTCCCGGGACAAAAGCACCTTGATAGTATCAGCATGGATCTGTCATTACGATTTAATTACCAACAACAGGCCACCGACATTTGAAACTATTTATCAGATTCTGATCCTGAAGGTGGACCGGAGGCCACCTCTCCTTACCCCCAGAGGGTAATTTTCCCTCGGCACAAAACACCGTATGGTTAGCGCCGGGCTGGCACCGCACCTGGAAACACGGTCCCTTATTTTCTTGGCACAAGTGGAGACCTTCTCAGCGGTGCCGAACTCCACCGGGGACTGTGGCCTTACCATTGCCATGGAGCAGACGGGAAGCAGCCAGGATCCGTGCCTGAGCTGGACTGTTTTGGGAAGAACCAAAAAACAAAGCCTGGCAACCCAGCTCCCAAGACAGGGCGTAGCAACAACAAGAAACGGAGGTTTCTTGGGGTATTTTTAAGCAACCTGGTGATTTGAACCAAATTGGATCAAAGCACCTCCAGCAAAAGCTGCCCTTGAGGTGTCTGCAGTGGGGATTATTCTAAAAGTTACAGGTGTTTCACAACAGAATGAATTGAACATGGTTCAGCTTTATACCGTGCAGTCCTGTGCAGCACTCTGCAGCCAGGACTCACATAAATTATATCCCAAAAGTCTTTGCAGACAAAAAAAGTACAAAACAAAACGAAAACCAAACCAAAACAAAACAAAAAAACCCCCAACCAAACAAAAAAACCCAAATGCACCCCACAAAGAAAATGACTTGGAACAAAAACAAGAAAGAAGAAAAAAAAAAAAAGAATTCTAGGAACTGCAATCGTGTATTTCAATGCATTTATGCATCCAGTTATTAAACAAGGATCTGGAAAGATGGTAAGGAAAAAAACTCAAATTTAGGCTTTGCATGAACTTCTGCATCAGAGAGATGATTCGCCTCTATTCCTTTTCTTCTGTGCATTAACTATTTAATATTATTTTATTTTTCCTCTTTTAGAAAAAGAAATTGCAGGCTTTGCACACCCAGCAGAGCCGGCAAAGATCTTTCACAACCTGTCTAGCAAGCCAGTGGCTTGCTGAAAATCAATCAGCTAACAGAAGCCAGCACTGCTGACTCATAGCCATTAGCTTTTATTTGGACATTTTCACGTATTGTCTAAAGTTTGCTTTTTGTCTAGAAGGTTTACACCAAACACCTCCATCTACTCAGACTTGGATGAACCTTGTGAGTACCTTCCAATCCAGTATATTCTAGGATTCTCTCACACTCTCTTGCAGAGGAACCCAGGCAAAAAGGTCAGTCGCGACTCAGAAAAAAAAGAGGGAAGGGATAAATTGCAAAAAGGTGCACTGGAAGCTAATGTGCCTCTTGCACTTTTAGCTGGAGTGCAGGAAAAGCCCCTACGAACACAGACACATAAACACAATGTACATTTTTTATGAATCAGACCTTTAGTTTTAATTGCTTCTTACTATATAGGCCAATTAAGGATGAGTTGGCAGGAAGAGGATCTTTCTCAGCTCATTTGAAGCTAGGAAAGGTGGAGTTTGCTTTGCTGGAGGCTCCCATTCACACGCTTGGCCAAAAAAAAAGTGAATGTCATTAAGCACCTCTAGTAAAAATCCTCATTCTATATTGGTAGAAAAGTAAAAGCAGGAGACCCAAAAGCTTCCATTTGACCCCATCTCTCACTTTCAAATAAAATCAATTACAGCATCTCTGCTTGTCTGAGCTTTCAAAGATAAATACCAATAAATACAGATCCAGAACAGCACCTAGAGAAAGTCTTAGGTACGTGTGTCCTCCAAGAGCTCCCCTCCTTTTATCTGTGATTGATCCTCTTCACCTTCAGAGTGTGTCAAGGTCAGAGCTTAGTTAAGAATTCCTTTTAAAACATATTATAGACACTTTTCAATATATGCTGTGCATTTTGCAATGCAGTGGATGATTACAGAATCACAAACCCAAAGCACATTAATTGTGCAAGCAATCAGCCCAAGTGGTGAGTATGTAGAGCTTACAGATGTCATATGGATAAGGAAGCATCTTTCAGATTAAGACACCGTTTTTTGGTTGTGTTTTGGGGTTTTTTTACAACCACTTTAACCATTTTCAAACAAACATAATTAGCAATGAAGACTGAAATGGGCTTGCAAAAACCACACTGGAGTCAGACAGTGCCTTGTGACATCCCTTGGATATAGGAAAATTCTGCACTTGTAGTAGCAGTGAAGGATTTTTCTGCAGGGGACAGAGATGGGTGTTAGACTGACCTGCTGCAGGTGAGGAGCTCCTTTGGCCCTGGTGCCCACGCCATAAATCCGTATTCATGGCAAACCATCAAACCAGATGGCAGCCAAAAGGTTATTAACCCACAGCCAGGCTGGGCCAAGAGTGAGCACAAGGCCCAGCCCACACCATCACTGCGGGTTTTCTTAGCAAAAACCAACATTCTGCACGAGAGGAAAGGTTAAAACCCTGCACATTCAAGCCAAATTGGAGCTTACCAAACAAGTGGTTAGCACGGCATTGGCAGGAATAAAGGGGTCTCACCTGCTGCTGGGAGGGGTCTTTTAATCTAAATTTTCCAGACACTCAGAGTAAAAGATCTTTACAATCCCCTCCAGTCTCCGTATCTGTGCATCTAATAGTCTGAAGAGCTTCCAGCCTGATTTTCCAAAACATCTACAGCTCCCCAGGAAGCCAAGGTAAATAGCATGGGTGGCATCTCCTAAGCAGGCCCCAGGTCTGATCCAGCCCACTGCTCTGCTGCTGCATTCACTTAGGAATTACAAAGAAAATGAGAACTTGATAAAGAAAATTAAAACCTGGCAAAAGTGAACTGTGGAATCCTGAAACTTAAAAAAAAAAAAAAGAAAAAGAAAAAAATTGGAAAAAAATCTTCCAGCTCATGATAAACATTATAGTGAAGCCTCCAATTTTCCTAATGAAAGTACTATCTATCAAGATAAAAGTGAAATGATTTATTAGATTTTCAAACATCATAGATATAAAATAGTAAATCAGTCCAGGCAGTAATCGTTCCACCTCAACTTGAAGCCATTAACTCTCTGCCTGCTGTAAAGACCTCCTAACGACTCTTTTTAATTCCATAACCCTATGAAATAGCTTTATATAATCCAATACTAAACAACAATTACTATTGACTTGAACAAGAATTGAAATATTTTCTTCAAAATGTGCCTGAATTCGTGAGAAGAGGAAGCTGAAGAACCTGTCTGGAAGGGCTAAAATGCTTTTCAAAAACCCCCCCTGAAATTACAAACTTGTGAAACTCTAAGGAGGGCACCTGGTCACTGCCATCTCTGCTCCTTGCCTCTCCCACCTCTGTTCTCCTGCACTCATCCTGCTCTGGCAAAAATCAGCTTGCTGTGCTCACTGTGATTTTAAATGCTGCTGTTCTCCATCAGCTTCCCTCTTATTAAAGCACAGAATATACTGCTTGTTGCTACACAAAGTGTCCCTCCCGCCCCCCTCTCTCTCTCACTAATGGCTCTTTTCATGATCTGCAGCAAGGATCATTTAATCTGTGAAGAATGGAAATTTCAGTGTTTGTATATCGTCAGTTATTACCTTTTATTTCTAAATTGTGTATTTGGAAGAGGAGGAAGGACTTAATGCCTTTATTTGCTGCGGAGCAAATGTTCAAGGATACTGCAGAAAGCAGTTTATCCCGGCCTAATTTTAGATGCTGAAACTGGAAGGTGCTCCAAGCCCCTTGGCTACTGTCCCCTTGGCACCTTGTGCAGCCTGTGGCACCCGCTGCCACCTCCCACCCGTAGCAAACCCAGTGTTTGGGGGCAGAGGGGCATCACATCCACTTTTTTGCATTTATCCTGACCACTCTTCTCTACACCAGTAGCCCTGGAGGCACTTCAAAAGCCAGGCAAGCCCCATTGCTGAGGCAGACAAGCCCCCTTGCTACCCCTTCCTGCCCCGAAAAACTGCAGCCACACTGCCCCTCGGTGCTCCATGCAACCAAACAAGGCAGTCATGGTGATGAACAGATAGACACGAAAGGCATTAATAATAATAATAATAATAATAATAATAATAAGTCTGTAAGCAGTAACATCTAAAGCTAACCGCATGTTAGGCAAGGAGATTTCAAAGTCCTCTTGGGTGGCTTAGGAAATTCAGGCACAAACTAAATCTGGGAAGCAGCCTAAGCGCTGCCCTCACAATATTTAAGCCAATGAATATAAGAAGAGGAATTGGAATATCAAAAATAATTATATGAAAATAACAGTGTTTATTTTCCCAAGAGCTTGCCCACCTGCAAGTCATGTTTTTGCCAATGTAGTCCTGCATTTGTCTGAGCAAACTGGCTGAGAGGGATTAAAGCAGCATTCAGTGTGCTTGTGCCAGGGCTCAAATTCAGCCTGCAAGTTTCAGAGACCCCTGAATTATTATGGGAATTAGTCAAGGGAGGAGTAGGAATTTAAACTAAATGCTCATCCTTTGGTGACTTTAAGTTACACTTAGTATCATGATTTTACATCAAGCTTCTGAAAATTATTTAATTTTTTTCCCTGTTTCATGCCAAGGTCTTAATCTTTACTGCACTGGCAGTGAGAACATTTTAAAGAATCATTTCCCGAGACACGTTTAATACATTTCCAGTAAATTGTACATAAACCTGTCCAGCTGGCTGGGTCATTTCATCAGTGACACACCCACTGAGTGCAGGATGCCACCTGAGATTTACCTCAATGCTTTCAAAACCAAAGCGATGACGGGATAAAGCTTTGCTAATGTGTGAGTGCGATGGGGAATACACTGATAACTGCCCACCGGGGAGTACAAGGATCCTTTTTAGGTTTGTTATGGGAAAGATTACACAGCGGATTAGACAAAGGGGGTTGAAGATCAGCACTGAAATTACACCGACTTTAGGAAAAGCAGCATAAAAAAGCTGGTTGATTATTTAAAACCACTTAAGAAACAGACGGTGAAGTTTATCAAGTGTTTCTGAGCTGTGTCCTGCACTGCTTTCAGGGACTGCTCCACATGCTTGGGAATGCAAACAGAAGTTCTCACAGGACGAGGGATCTGAGCAGGATCTGCCACGTCAGGGGCAAAATACCAACAGTCACTTCCTCACAGTCAGCTCTGCTGAAATTACATCAATAAAGAATGTTCAAGATGAACATTTTTAATGGCTCCTCTTATGAATATATTTGCTGAATCCAAGCAGGGGGAAAGAAAGAAAAGATCTTTCCATTGTTCACAAGCTATTTCTGATAGAGAGTGCAGAGGAGGCAAAGTGCTGAGAAAAGACATCCCGCTGAAGCCAAACTAAGGTGCACCCCAGCAGCCTGATTTTAGGAAGAAGTGACTTGTTTATGGTACAAACACAATCCTTTCCTACAGGCGATCTTGTACCTTTACCAGCAATGTCACCAACGGAGTATTAAGGGTGGCACTGGCCGTGGGGAGATCTCCCAGTAGGAGATGGAGTTTTGGGGCAGCACAGGGTATCAATGACAGTTGTGGCTGTGTGAAGCATGAGCACCTGGTGTCACTGAAGTCCTTAGTGAGAAGTGGGGTGACCAGTTACGGCCCAGCCCCCTCCCTTTGTCCCCACCACCAGTGGCGGCTCCCTGCCCGCCTCGTGCCGTTCTCAGAAGTTGAGCCAGGCTGGCATCCTCGTCGCTGTTCATCACCGTCGTTTAAGTGAATTTAATAAAATTATTTTTCTAAACTGTTTTAGATGCCATATCTATAATCCATAAAATTTATTGTACCTTTATGTAGAATTATACTGGAGTTGAACATATAAATCAATTTATAAGGTCTAATGACATACAAACGCTTAAAAACTAAAGGCGATGTAGTAAATTCAAATTACCATTACAAATGTAAGCTTTGTAGTCAGTGTGTGACCCGCTAAGGATTATATTTAACTCCCCTGAGAGTGGTTTATCATAAAACTTTATACTTTTATTACAGTGAATTATTAACTCCTCCATGATGTGAGTCATTCCATGCTCTGACTATAGCTTTTTTAATGACACTATAATAGACATCTTGCTAATAGCAGTAGGATTGCTACCTCTGAGGTTAGAAAAAATAGAAAAGACAAAAAAAAGGAAGAAGTGAAAAGAAAAGATACATGCAACAAATATGTGAAAATGCATTTCCCAAGAGAGCAAAAAATAAGGACCTGTAAGAAGTTCCATCCAAGGCTGAACGGCGTAGAGGTCATGACAATCTTCTGACCATGTGGAGAAGCAACGAGCTGAAAAGGCTGGTATCTGAAACAACCAAAATGTTTTACCATTAGAAGATATAAAAATCTGAATGATTATGATTATTTGAATTTTTTCTTGAAGAGGAATTCTTTTTCCTCCTGACGTTCCAGTTTAATCAAGTGACTTTAAGATGTCTTTATACAAATTATTTGACAATCGCTCCTTCTTCCAAGAAATTTTCCATAGACTTTTCCCAATCAACATTTGCACTGTCCCCAGTGATCTGCAGTTTAACACCTGTATTTCCAGACCCTCCCTTAGCTGGAATTGGTCCAAAATCCTGGGAGATTTCTGGGCTCAGTGACAGGACAATCCAGGCCCATGAAAAGTCCAGGGTTGACTTCATTATCAGAAAAGCAAATCCAAGAAAGGTGTTTCACTTCACCTCTTTCTTTTGTGTTTTATTTCAAATTTCAAAACAGATCTGCCCAGCCAGCAAATGTCACCCTTCTGGATGAATTTCCCTCTCCAAAAACCAAGCTCTGCTGCAGTTACATTTACAACAAAATTGACTGGATTTAAGATAAAGCTAGCCCGTTTCTGACCAGATTTCCACATTTTGCAAGCACAAAGGCTTTTCCATATGTTTGAATATGATTTTAAAATGGCATGCACACATTTTTCCGTAAGAGAATTCTACCAAAAAGTGACTAACTGCAATCTGAAGCATGCCAAGTCGCGTGGTATTACACAAAAATGAACCTGTGGGTACTTTGAAATGAGCCTCACAAAAAGAAAAAAATAAAAATAGAAAATTCCCAGTTCTTGTATCTTCAAGATTTCTCAAATACTTGTTATTACTAAAAAATAAAATAAAAAAAAAAAAACAACAACAACAACAAAAAAAACCAAACAACAACAACAAAAAAAACCAAGGAGACAGTTTCCTATCTCCTCATGACACTCATTAATCCATTTATAGTGCTTCTTTGCTAGCAACATGACCACAGAGGTACTGAAAAACAGCAAGAAAATTAAAACTGGCAAAGAGAGGTGAAGCCTACCTGTACAGCAAAAAACCCCCAACAGAATAGGCTGAAACAGTGGTAACGCAGTACAAGTTCTCTGGAAATTTAGGAGCTGCTCAGAGCTGTCTATATGATCATTTTCCATTTAATCAATTTATTTGTAGCTGCTGCTTTTAAATAATTGTATTTTTTCTCTTTTGGACAGAGGCACTGTGGTCACTGGATGTGCACTTAAGGAACATTGAAAGGAGCTTGCGTGAGGTTTTTCAGCAGTGCAGAACTTTGTGGGGAGAATAACCTGCACAAAATTCAGTCCTGCCACAAAAGTTTGCCTAATTTATCTGTTTTTCCTAGAAAACAACCTTCATTTTCAGCCTTGCCATGGCTGCAGTGAGGACTTTCAGGGCAGAAGGGTTGGAGCTACAAACCCTTTTATTTTGAGTGGAGTTGAGGGTGTGTATCTGAGGAAACTATTATTTCCTAAACCTACAATGGATTATACCAGAGCAGGAGACAACAACTCTTGTCTTGATGAATTCACACCTATCTCTGCTTGCATCCTCGGGAAAGACTTGATGTTTAGACCTAAGCAAAAGGATTGCATTGCTGCATAGAGCTAGACGAAGTTTACCAAAATCCTGTGCTTTAAAAGAATTGCTTTCTGCTTTCTGCTCAGCTCCAGTTCTACAGCAACAAGAACAGGCTGCACCCTTTGTGACAGCGACACATGTCCCTCTTCCCGCATTGATCTTCCCACCACTAAAAGAGAAATTTGTCTAAGCCTGGTGATAATTAAAAAAAACAAACAAACCAACCAACCCTCTGCTCAGTGCTACTCCAGCAGGAGTTCCTGGGCCAGGATGGAAATAAAGGAAAATAATGCCACGTGCAAACTCAGCCTGTGGAAAAGCAAGAAGTCTGCTGTTGTGACACCATGAAACGCTCTCTTTACACAGGTTTTATGGGGCAGTTCATTGCTGTGCTCCTGTTTGGGTTTTTTGTGTCTCCAGTCTTTCTTTGTCAGCGTTTATTTATTTAACGATAAAGTCTCCGTTGAGGCTAAGGTTTGTTTACAAGTGGGTCCCAGCCCAGAAGGCAATTAAATGTTACATTTACTAAAGCTGAGTAATGCTGCAAGGGTCAACCACAGTGACATCAGAGCAAAGCGGGTGGCCACTGTGGATGTCACCACTGTGGATGTCACCACTGTGTGTGCTCGCCTTTTCAGAGGCATGGCCAGGACAGGGCACAGAAAAGTGCCCATTTCCTGGAGACAGCCCTGCTGAGGGCAGGTCCTGTTTGCTCATCGTAAAACCCAATCATTAACCCAGTTCACCAGTAGGTACACTGACCCCTGGTCCAGTCCTGAACACCTCACCAGACACATCTGTTTGCCTTCAAGGTGAAGGAGAAATGCACACACAAGGGAGAATTTTTTTTTTTTTTTTTAATGGCACTGCACATTGCTGAGCAAATTGCCAACTTTATGCTTTACCAGGCATGGACACAGCAACTTGGATCAAGGTCCAGAGTTTCCTGAGCTCTAACTCTGAACCCTTACTTTGGTGAATTTTGATTCTCAGCTCTAATGCTTCTCCTCAGTAACTGCTGCTTTGCTGCCTTTTTTTTTTTTTTTTTTTTAATTTTTGACATCTAAATGTCCTTGTTTCTGAGAAGGAGATGGAGATGAAAGAAAAAATTGAGAAGTGCAGAGAGTGATTTCACATTCAAATAAAAGAGGTGCTGTACTTCGGGAAGTTATAAGCACCTGCAAACAGGAGTTTATAATGAAAATGCCTTTTCAACCATAACTATAGCATTGTAGTAGTATTGCTATAATACAATAAACTATCCTATTAAATCTAACTCTTTAGATTTAATAAGACAGTGGTTGTATATTAAATAAATTATTATTAAAAAATGTTTTTACTGAGGTTTAACAATTCTGTCTTATACTTGCTGCCTTATTACCCCCAAATAAAATGCATGTACAGCAACATGTACTTAAACTATTGCACAAAGCACACCAGAAACAAAGTTACAAATGGATTATTCAAATCTGGAAGGAACCCAGCCTTTGAAAGGTAAAGTTCACAGCTTTGGGTTAAACAGAACAAAACAATAGCTTAAGTGACAGAAATTTTATGGTGCTAACTGTAGCAAAATCCTTGAGGACATTTGAGGCTGGGGGCTTTTGGGTTTTTTAGTTATCTGGGTTTAGATTTGTAAATTCAAGTTAAATCAAGGCGGCTCAGAAAAGAGGTTAACCTTAAGCTCTATTTCTGGCCAACAAGAGATGGAGGAAATGTTGCAGCAGGCAAGCAAAAATGCATTGTTGACAAATGACTCCATTTATAGTCCAGATTTCGGACACCTTGTCCTTAGTCACCAGTGACATCTAATTTGTCCCTAAAAAAACTAGCCCTTACATCTTTGTTACTTTAGGCTTTAGGTTAAGACGTGTGGATGTCCCTCATAAATCTGATCTCCTATAGAGCCTGTCTCCTTCCAGTAGCTTCCCAGCTGAGGGAAAAAACAACAAAACCCAAACCCCACCGCTACCCATTCTTTTCCTTCCTGTTCCAAAGACCTCATCAAGAATAAAGAAATTGTCCTAAATTTAGACATGTTAATCCCACGGTGTTTGTGTGAAATAGGTTAGTCAGACTGAGAACAAAAGGGAGGGAGCAGAAAGCTATAAAAAGCAAATGAAGGAGAGAAAAAAATACATCTACTGTACTTCACTAGCCAGAATCACTGTGGGTATACACCATACAGGGACATCCGTCAGCACCAATCAATACGTGTGGTGTTAGTCATGGATGATAAATTTGAAAGGGATTATAACTGTAAACAGTGATCAATAGAGACTTGCTAGAGGAGACAGAGAGGAAAAAACAACCTTAAAATGTTACACAGTTAATAAAGTAAGGGGTCAGTCTTAAACAAAACTCCAGTGAGACCCACTTATTTCATAGTTGTTTCTACAAGGAGGGGGGAAAAAAAGCCCTACCGACTTTCATAAAGCAATTGCTACTAAAAGAGCACATTATTAATTTACAGCATATTTGCTGATCCCTCTGTTTTGAAGTCGCATCCTCCATTAATGTTTGGTTGGAGATGTTTTGCTGGATGTAAGCTGGCATCCCCCAGGCCCCCAGAGAGAAGCTTGCTTTCCTCCTTGCTCTGCCCCCCTCCTTCCCTACCACTGACTTCACTATGGGCACATGAGTGATCAGAGCATTCACAACGGTGACATTCCCCTCCGCAAACAAATTCATCCAGGGCTTCAAGTAAAAAATGCAGAGAGCCTGTGCTGTTCACCCACAGATGAATGGAACTATCCGTCTTGTCACCAGGGGTCGTAGCAAGAGGTTACTGCGAGTATATACCTTGGCTTCTGTGCTGACGTCTGCAAGCAGCTCCCTTGCAAAAAATAAAATAAAATAAAATAAAAAATCCTGCCATATCAAGCACTTATCCAGTCCCTCTAGAACCCTTCTCAGATCATGTCTTTCCACACCTTTGGAGTCACAGCTCCAGGCTTGACATATATATTTTTTTTCTGCTGACCTTTTAGCGTCCTTTCTGCCACAGTGTGTAAACCATAAGCTGATATATGAAGGCAATTTTTAGTGGTGCCACTTGTATCTGAGTGATTGCACACGCTTTACGTTTCTGGCCTGCCACCCTTCCACCTTTTGAAGATCTCTCTATTTCTTTTAAAGGAACTGCAACAGAGGTGAAAGGAAGTTTAACTGCTTCAAGACTTTGATGGCCCAAGAGCACCTGTTTTGGGTTTTCAAGAAGATACGCTGCAGATTGGCTGACCAGTGCTTATGCTCAAACACTAAATCTTTCTTTCCTTGTATATAGACCTGCAGGCGTTGAAAGAGGGGAGAGGAAAGGCTGTGTAAAGCATTTTCCCAAATTTAAGCTGGCAGAGATCAGTGATCACAGCAGGGCAGCTTTGCAAATATGTTACCAGTAAGCTCCAAAGATCTGGAGTTGCAGCCGCAGGGACTGCGGCTTACAGGGCATGGGCCTCTGAAGATTTTCATCGCCGGAGCAGGGGGATTCCAAATCTTCCTCTGGGAAGATTTGCAGCAGACGGCTTCACGGAGTAATTTTTTCGTTGCCTCTCTGCCTCTCCCTACCCCGGTCACAGCGCTGGCAGCGAATCACTCAGAAGGACACAAACGATGAGGTGGCGTCAGCCATTCCTTACAGATTTGCAGCACACCACAGTGGTAAAATCCCACACAGTCACAGGGACACGCACACAGAGGCATTATAATATTGCGACAGTCCCTTCCTAATTCACTGGATAACTAGAAAAGCACAAGCAACAGACCAGCAAGCCAAAGAGGATTGCCTTGAGGCCAAGATGACCCTCTCCAGGATCACCACCACCTCCCCTCAGGCCACAGAGGCACCACTTTGCAAATGTGGAACCTGAAAACCACACAGCATCCTAAAACAGGGTCACCATCTCAAGTGAAAGGATTGATGTGCTTCAGAGCCTGCAGAGTCCTTGTCACCAGCTACAGCTGCATGAACAGAGGAGTTGACTGCAGCTACTGTGAACTCTTTTGATCCCAAATCAACAGCAGAACTAAGAAAAGTCCATTTTTTATCCTCAGATCTCCTGTTCAAGTAATGGTTACCAGGTGAGAGAAGGAATAAGAAGCTGATCTGCCAAGGAATGACTGCAGAGAAAGTATTTGGGAAGTGTAAGAAAAAGCATAACTCAAGAGAGATGAGGGAGATTTGGAGAAGAGATGAAGATGGTACCGCCAAAGGGATGTTGAGACTTTGGGAGGGCAACATAAAGAAACAAAAGTGGAAAGAATGAGTTAGTAAGAGAAGAAGGAGAAGCCACAAGGTCAAAAAAAAAAAAAAAAAATTGTTATGAGGGAGCACTTCCAACAGACCCAACCCAGAGCCTTGTCCGAATCAGCCGAATACACTATGCCTATAAAGCATGGAGGACTCGGTACAGGATAAAGGTACAGAGTAAATGCCAAAAATCTATTACTTTTTAGCAGCAGAAGCAGAGGACCACATGGCTGCCTCCAAGTGGGGATGGGAGGTTTCCAACCTAGCAAGTTGCTGCATAGTTGCCATGGGCACAATTCGTGCTCAAGCTGTGCGCAGAGGCCAGGATTTGGCTTGGAGCCCCCGGGTTAAACATTACCTTTACAACGCTGTGCTACGCCTTTCCTGGGCAGGGGAGCGATGGAACAAAATTCTGAGGGACTGCCTGATTGGTCACCAGCAGAGATCCCCTTGAGTACTGGCGTTACACATACCAGAGTAAGGAAGGGAAGAGAAAGCAGCAGGCAGAGAACCGACAAAAAGCTTTGACTCTGTCCTCCTTGGGTCTGATCCAAAGTGTGCTTTCATCACACAGTCATTGATTTAAGAGTCGGAATGAGCCCTTTCTTCCAATGGGAGCTGGATT
Source organism: Melanocharis versteri (assembly GCA_013397845.1). Lineage (NCBI taxonomy): Eukaryota > Metazoa > Chordata > Aves > Passeriformes > Melanocharitidae > Melanocharis > Melanocharis versteri. The sequence continues at coordinate 197,547 of VZTG01009760.1, read as the reverse complement.
CCCAGCTGCCCTTTTTTCAAATCCTGGCCTGGGCATAAAGGGAGTATAAATAATTTTCATTTCAAAGAGGGCTGCAATTGTCCTGCATTTTAATGCCGGACACTAGGAGTAGCCTCTTCTGTGTGACACCGGGAAACATCACCCGCCCCACCTCACCTCCAAGGGCCCTTCCTCCCCCTTCAAGGCATCCTCCCCCAGCCCAGGTTAGCAAAGGGGCAAAGCCCTGGGGGCCAGGCAGGCATAAAGCTGCGGTTCCTGTGGAAGGCTGTAGACTCGTAGACTCTCGCACTAGTGGTCTAGTGACCCTGATGATATTGATGACAATTAGTAGACAGAGATTAAAATGGAAATGAGGGAAGGATTCGTCTGTCACTTTATCCATCAGCTGTAGCTTGCCCCAGGCAACAGACACACACTGGGCTTTTTGTTTTGTTTTTATTCCCTTGTTCAGCTCAGTTGGTTTCAGTAGTTTGCTTAGTTATTACTAATTTTTTCTTAAAACTGCTATAAAAAGGGGTTTTTGTCAAATATCCACCACTGACAACTCACAGCACCGAGCATGTAAACCATCCCTGGATGTGTCTGCTCTTGCTGCCTGCCTGATGCTGGGGGTGTTGAAGGGCTCCACTTTCTTCTGCTTATTTCAGTAGTTTCTGTTTCTTTTGTTATTTTAATACCTGGGAAAGCAATTGAACTGCTGGGCTAGAGCCCGAAGGTCCCCGTTTAACTATAGCCAAGGCAATGGCAGTACTAAGTTATTGTGTGGCTGTGACAGTTCAGGCTGGATGTCACTTGATGGGGAGGAGGAGTCAGTTCCATGTGTCCCCCTCTGAGAAATCTGTCCCATCCACTCTTCTTCTCCCAGGACTGTAAATTGGCATTTCTTGAGACTGGAAGACACATCCCCTGAATTTTTCCTGAGATTACAACTCATATATTCATCTTGAGGGACATAGGGAGGTTTTGCTTAATCCTAAAATGTCATAACTTGGGAGAGAGAATTCTTATGCAGCCATCATAAAATTCTAGCCCACAATTACCAGACCATTTTGGTTCAGTAGTCCACCCAAAAGGAAAAAAAAAACAACAAAAACACCATTAAAACATGCTCCTGAATCTCTTCCATGGTCTGCAACATGGATCTGTCTTCATGACACTAACACTTCCCTCCTACTTTCTTGTTCTCTCGTGTCTCCCCTGCCAGAATATATCTCCAGGATGCAACTTTGCTACTTTTATTAACAACATCCCATTCCGGTGTTGTGTATACCCTACATGTGATAAATAATGAGCAACAACACAGACAGAGAGCCACCCTCCCCCTGAAAAAAAGCAGATTCAGTATTCATAAAGTATTAGAGAGCAGGCTCACATCTGCCACGGTCTTTTCATGGCTTCTGCTGTCACCAGCTCTGCTGATTTGCTCCCGGGAAAAGCCTGGGCACAGACATGGCAGGAGCCAGGGAACAGAGCTCAGGTCCTCCCCCTCCCCACACACACAGACACACACTCCAGGTTCCCACGGGACAGAGGCAAATAAATAGAAAAGATGCCTCTGCTGCCATCGGGGCACTGGCACAGAGAGAGCTCCTTCCACTTAGCACAGTCAGAGCAATTAAGGGCTCGCTCCTTAAGCTGAAAAAGTCCACGCTGTGGTCCTGATCTTGCAATGAGATGGATGAATGGTTGTCATTCACGCAATTTCACTGCAGATCTTAAAAGGAATTGTTGGAAATCTGCGTTTTCCCAATGGGAATGCAATCACTGTTACAGGCTGAAATCTTGTTGGAAAGAGGGACTGGGGCAAGGCAGCAGGTATTCTGCTACACCACCAGAGAAGTAGGGAAGGATTTCTACCTCCATCCACACATTTCCCAGTTGGGACTAAACCTGAACAACCTGATTTATTACACCTGCTTTTCACGTGGTTAGCTGCAAATGTTTCTCAAGTTTCTACTGCTGTTGATGGACTACTGACTAATCAAAAAGTCAGGAGTGCAAATTCGCAGTACTGGCTGCTAGCCAGTTTGCCCATAAAAGGTTTCCAAATGGTCACTGAGCCCTTAACCCTGATGAAAACAGCAACAAAGACAGTGCCCCAAGCTCCCGCTCCTGCCACAGTCTCCCTCTCGCTTTGTTGCATGCAAACATCATTGGGTTGCTTTTTTATTTTTTTTTTCAAAAGAAAAGAGTACAATTCCAGAACATGCAGCAGAGAGGCCTTTCTACTCATTAAAAGCTACATGTGGGTGTGAATTATTTTATATCCTCCTCAGAAATTATCAGACCACCTCAGAAAATGATTAGTTTTCACGTAAAGTGCCAGATCCTCTGGTCCATTTAGGCTGCTTTATGCCACTTTGATGGCTCAGCTCAGCCCTAAATAAAACAGGCTTAATTATCCTTAGGATTTCTCCTGCCTTGGGAAATCTCCAGGTAATGTGGAAATGCCACAGGGACTCCTACACCACCACAGCTATTAGCGGCGGTGAGCAGTGGCGGGGAATATCCCCACGCCCCATTGATTTCCTGCTGCCGAGGCTGTGGGCATCTGGCACAGATGAGGGCCACCCTCAGGCTAATGCTGTTTATGCCAAGGAAAAGCCTGAGAGTGGGACAGCCCCAGGATCACTGCTTGAAAATAACCTTTTGAGGCTGAGCCTAAATCAAACATGAAATACTTATGGCTTGGTGCGAATGCCCCACTCCGAAAGTCTATGGCTGTGGGAGAAAAGGGGCTCACGGCTTTGGAAAATGTCTCTCCTAGTTTTCCAAAGCCCTCACTCTTGCAGGGACACAAGGGACACGGAGATGTCCTCAGCCTCAGAATAAGCACCTCTTCTCAGAAAAAGGCCCATGCCTGCCACTGTCACCCTGAGCAGTCCCACTCCAGAGGGATGCCAAGCCCAGGGGTGCTCCTCTTACACAGAAGCTGCACGGGAGAACTCCCCTGGCCCCATGAGCCAGGCAGTGGGGGCTCCCCTGCAGACACAGAAGACAAAAACAGGGTCTTTCAGGGCAAATTTCAGCTCATCCTAGAGAAGATGCCTAGAGGTGGCCAGCAGAAACACCATCACACACAGAAGTGGGTGACCAGCTCACAGGTTTATGTTGTAGCCACTCATGTCTCCTCCTGGTATTTGGGGTAGGATAAGTGGGTTCGCAAGTCTGTCACCTGTGTACATGACAAAGACACAAAAAGAGAGGGGATAGACTTACACGGGGGCACTGAACAGAGCACAAAGAATGGGGCCACATCCCCTTGGCAGAAACCCACAGCCTCTTCCTACCACATACCCTAGGCTGTTCACTTCCATCATGAAGCCAAGACAGGGTTATTTGGGAGCTCACATTTCACTCACCTTTGTCTGTCTGCCTTCTTGAATCTGCAAACATCACTGCCGTAGAGCAGATCTGTGTCACATTCAGAAAGCCAGAATTTCTGCATCATGCTTAAAGGAAAGCTGAGATTTTGACAAAACTGATGGGCAAGCTCCCCCGGCACTACAGAAAGTTTCTTATGCACCACGGGCGAGTGGGCGAGGGAATTTGTTGAGACCTGTCGTAGCACCAACAAGAACTAAAAAATCTTGCAGCAGCTACTGCCATCTGAGCCTGTCAAATTCCACTGCAAACAATATGTCACTCTGCTGGGGAGGCGGCAAAAAATCTGAGGGTGAGAAAAAGGGACGTCTGAAGTATCCAAAAAACTCACTCCAAAGGTTTTTAAAAAGAAGAGAGCCCATCCACGCACACGCACATGCACGCGCACACGCGGTGCCTCTGGCCAACAGGCACTCGCTGGAGAACTGCAGCCTCCATGTTTTCATCAGTCTTTAAAGTATTCCCCAAGCCCCTTGGTTCCAGCAGGATAATGTCAATTCTGGCACATCTTTCTTAAATTCATGGCCAGAGAGCACAAATACTGATGGAGCAGGCAGGCTGCAAAAGCTGTCTACCTTTCTGCCAAAGTGCAGGATAACAGGCCCTAAAAGGACCAGGCCTTTTTTTGACCAAACACTGGTTTAACCAGATTCTGAACTGTACACTGGCAGAGGTAATGCCATTTGCTTTGCTCCCTCCTCGCATTTGGAGAGTTTAAAAACAGTTGAGGAGAACAAGGAGGAATGGGAACATCAGAGCACCAGCTAATGGCCCCATGCTCCAGGGGCATTTTCCTCTTCTTTCAAACTCTATCTCCCTCAGAGGTGCATGTGTTGTCTCACACACTTCTTTGCTTCCCCACCATATGCAGTATTCCCAACAAGTAAACCTTCTCTGGAGGTACCCAGGAATGATGCCAGGGCTGCAGACGAGAGCAGGGAAGCCCCCTTGCACTGGCCTCTCACCAAGGGATTATTAGCCAGTAGGGTTTTCAAAGATTTTTCCACTCTTTCCAGGCTGAGTGTTAATGGTTTTCCATTAACTGGGTTTTAATATCCCGATGCTTTTTACCACACCAGAGCCTTGCAAAAGATACCATGGTAAAGGATATATTTTGGAACATATTCCCAAGAAGCACAAAGCTGACAGTTCCCATCTGCTTTACGAATTGGCCCTTCCAGCAAAGGAAAATCCACAGGCAAGGGAATACGGCTTCTGACTTAAGTGCAGTGCTCTGTATAAAATTTAGGGGGAGGAGGGTGATATCCCTCCTATGATATCTGTTAACATTGTCTCTAGGAAGGAAGAGGCAAGCAACACAATCATACAACAGCTTTGCCACAGTGAGGGAGAAATATCCTGGAAAACATGCATTGAATTCAAACCTGAAAGTCTAAGAAGAAAACAGAAAATTAGAAACCTGTGTCCATTGAAAAACAGACTAGAAACAAAACGGATCAACAACTCACAGAGCAAAACTGCATACAAATTGGAACAATCAATATGAATAACAAGAAAACCAAAGCTAAGGATCAAAACCTAAATCACACTTGCTAAGTCTGAAATAACCACATTTCTCTCTGAAATGCAAGGCAAAAGATGCTTCTTAAGGACAAATCACTGATGTTAATTACCTGCACAGGTTTGGAGAGTGAAAGCAGAAACCTCAAGTTCTTTCAAGGGAGATAGAGAGTAGAAAAGGACATCTTTTCTTCAGTGTGCCAAAGCAAGGGCTTTTCTTCTGCCCTATCCCCCCACCCCAGCAATTGTTTCATAACCACAAATACAGCCAAAACCAACTCCCAACTCCCCAGCAAAATACCTGAGTTGTAGGACTGACTTCTCAGAATAAACTCACTTAAAAATTACACATTTGAAAATTATAAGAAACCGCCTGAAAACATCCAGCTAATGAAACCAAAGCTTTTGTTATGAACACTGTATGTCTGAGCAGACCAGACCTTCCTAGCCTGTAACAAGATTCCCAATTTCTCAGACAAGCACAAAACCACCTTCCGTGTCGCCTATTTTGGTCACAGGAGCACCTCTCCTCCCTTGTCAGGTACCATCTCACAGCCCCGTGGAGTCTTGTTAACTTTCTACCTTTTGTGCTTCTCACTGTTCAAAGATTTCTAAAAACTGCACACAAGAAAGAATTGCAGAGAAACTTGTCAAGGCCGGTCGGTCTAAAGTTGGACCTATCAACTGTGATTTGCTTTAGGAACAAACACAAGCAATAGCCTCTTGCCCCTTTTCTCTGACTGTCAGCAAAGAAAGGGGAATCTCTGAAAATTATCTAAACCCCATTTTCCCAAGCACCAGTTAGCCCAAGAACAACTACATTAAACCTTCAATTTAATATCCCCCAAATTGCTGTATTTTTCCTTGTTTCATATAAATCTGATTTGTCCAGATATATTTCAGATTTCCACGAGGTGACTGAGGAATGGTTTAAAAGAAATATCATCCTCTGCCTTTTCAAAGGGATGGATATTTTTGTACCGAGATGCATTCCCTGCAGCAGGTCCAAACACAATCCTCACCTCGGAAGGGAAAGCAATGTGCCCGGGAAAGGAGGAGAGGAGTGCACCTGGCTTCACAGCACCTGTGAGCAGCACCCTGAGAATAAAACCGGGTTTGCCCCCCGGGACTTCCTCAGCCAGTGGCGTGCGTGCCTCTGACTGCAGCAGGAACGCCCTTAGCAAAGGGATTACTGGTCACACCTCTTCCCGCTGTGCCTCACCCTGGAGGCTTTGCCTGCAGGCATCACTGATGCAGGCAAAGATTAAAAACATATATAGGTAGGAACGCAAAAAGAAAGGGGGGGAGGGGGTGGTGGTGAGGAGGACAGAGGGGAAAAAAGAAAGAGAGAAGTGAATATCTAGGGGAAAAGGGGAAAAAGGTGTAGGACACCTGGAGACTGGCCTTGCCTCAGGAGGCCAGTGGGTGCCACAGCCATCCTGCTGAAGGGCAGCAGTTCTCATGTCACCCTGCCAAGAGCCTGCTGGAAAAGCAGGCAGTGCAGAAAGGAATCCTATTAGGGAATAGGATGACGTCAAGCAGTTGTCTTCCTCTCTATTTTTAATACGCCCTTACCACTGCGCCGGCATGCGCACCGCGCCGCGATGGCAAGCCCGGCCTCGGCGGCTCCCGTGGGTCTGACAGGCTCATCCCGAGAGGCACGTGAGCAAGTCGGAGCCAGGTGTGGAGAAAAACCCCCCAGGCACGTGCCCGATCCGCATCGTTTCACAGTTTACAGGAAGGCTGGTGGGAAGGGCAGAGGTCAGCACCAGAAAGGTGCAGGCCTGAGCTCATCCCTGCGGAACGGGGTCCACTGCGGTCCCTCACCAGGGTCGCGTTTGACCGGTGGGAGCCCCACAGACAGCCACTTCTGCTGCTTTAACGATCCCATTAAACAAAGCACAATTGGAGTTAACTTGGCCCTTTGTAATGTATTTGTCACCGGTCCCATCCCTCTCCAGGCTGTTGAAGCTGGCGACAGCTCGATTTACCACTTGAAGAGAGCTCTTGGGAAGTCATCTGCCAGGCTAACTGTGGGAGAATGGTATTTCAAAGAGACAGATGCAAAATCACTCCTTTTTCCTCAACATTCCTGCCGTGAATAACTTGGAGAGGGCCAATTCAGTTGGACACGGCAAGCTCCATGTCTCTGCTGTCTCAGGGGTGTTTCAGAGGAGACGGCACAGGCTCCGGTTTAAAAATCGTGGTAAGCCATCTGCCTGATCCTGCTGATTATTCAGCTTGGCCCTAAGACAGCGGGTTTGGGACCTTCAAACGCGCCAGGTAAGAGATGCCTACTTACTGTTTGGTTTTTTTTTCATGTGAGGAACTCCTGTCTCAAATCCTTGGGTCATTATAATCAGTCAGACTTGATTTACCCCTCGTTTTGCGGGGGGGAGCAGGCTGGCGCTCAGCGACTCCTCTTAATCTATCCATCAGTTGCCAGGCAAAGTCTGGAGCAGGCAAAGAGAAGCAGCAAACAAAGTAACTTCAGAGCAAGGCTGAAGAAGGCAGCTGAGAAACTTCCATTTCAGAGGATACACAGGCAGGGTTGGCTGGCAGCGTGAGTGCGGCTCTGAGCTGGAGTGGATGGGCTCTGTTTTCTCTCCTCCCGAAAAGATTTCTTCGGAGCGATGTGCAAGCGGTAATGAAGGTAAAAGAAACAAACCTGTGGTTTGGAAGTGCAATCACAGGTGTAACAAAGAATAAAGTACAGCGGTTTTGAACAATCCTCCTTAAGAAACATAGCTACTCCCTGTGGAAAAGCATGAAAATGGCCCCACAGGAACTAGAAAAGGCAGAAATTTGGGGAAGTACTAACTATAGATTTGGGAGTTGATACGAAGGACCAAGACAAGATTGTAGGGATAGACAGAGTGTGCATCCCTGTCAAGGAAGCTGTAGAAAATCTTTCTGCAATGGTACTTGGTCAAATTGAGCAGGAGCCGGTGCAGACATGTGATCTTACAAGGCTCCTCCTACCTTATGAACAGAAAAAGTCAGAAAATTCTGCATATGTAACCACTGCCTGGGCAAATGGTGTGAGGGTTTTGGTTGTAGTTCAAAATCATGTCGTTGAGGACAAAATTACAAAAGCATCCACTTACACAAAGGGATGAAATTATTTAATTGCTCATACACATTGGCCAGAAGATGGATAATAAATGAGAGGAATTAGAATGGCTGATTTATGAGCACAAATTTAACTTGGTTAGTATTACTAGGAAAACTCACATGACCAGGACGTGCATAAGCCAACTCAGTGGGCTCAGGTGTGCAAAAAAGAAAGGGTGCAGTGCACCATCTCAAAAATCTCGTCACCTCTGCAAATCTGTGCAAATAAGACATAAAAAGATTTCAGCTGAAAATAGCTGGTGGGTCTGTGTTCTTACAAACACACTGGAAGGAGTCAGCTACTTGGTGCCTGCTACACCCCACCAAAGCAGCGTAAAAAACACGATGACCAGCTTCTTTAAAGACTTATTTATCATGTGTTGGTAAAAAAAGCTGTGTTAACATATGGGACTTCAATCTGAATGGCATATGCTGGTGTTCTCAGGCTACCAGCACTAAAAAGTCCTCAGAATTTCAAAAATTACAGGCAGCCAATTTCTTAACTCAACCCAGCTTGGGGTAGACTGTCTAATGACACATCCAGAGGAACTGATCCCAGATGTTAAAAATTAATGGTTACTCAAATGCCAGTGATCATGACTCGATCATATTTGTTGTCAACATCTAGACTCGACTCCAAAGCAATGTGTGTGTTTATGGGCATTCTAGCGTGTACATTCACATAGCTGCTGTTGGACAAAAATCATTCTCACAATACTGAAATAATTATGAGCAATATCAGCTACAGAGGGGCCTTTTCATGGTAATCAGAAAAGTGTTAGGAATACATTCATAGATTTCAAATTTCACGACCAAGAGACAAACCGACAGTATTTAAAAATTTTTCTCAGTTTAAAAGTAGACATAGAATGAAAACACATTTGTTTCAACACAAAGCACCAGTGATATAAAGGAATACTGATAATAACAATTATAAACCAAAAGCTAATAACTGTGGGAATTCGACAAAGGGAGCCAGAAAGGGAGAAAAAAAGAAACCAATGAGGAAAGGATATCTGGGACTTTTAAAAGCATATTGAGAACAAAAATGTTGTCATCTGTTACTGGAGAAAAATAGTAAAAATGTAATAATAATGAGGAAAACATGTAAGAATTCAATGAATACCTGTCTTCCATATTTGGGAAATAGATTTTATATGCATATTGTCTCAAAACAATGAATCACACTCAATCTCAGCAATGAGTGAAAAGACTTTAAAACAGCAGCTAGAAAAGGGAGAGATTTTTAAGTCAGTCAGTTGGAAAATGTGCAAAGAACAGGCATGGAATCTCTCCACCCCACAGGGACATGAAGGGATTTACAATACTCCAGAAGACCAAAGCAAAGTAACATTTCTCCAAAATTTAAAACAAACAGATGGGATCCTCCAGGTACTGCGAGGACTGTCATTCTAATCTTGGGTAAGGTAATGGGCAGTTAATCCAAAAATTATATATTACAATGCAAAAGAAGCAAATACAAATACCTTCCAGTAGTGTGGGTTTACAGGAAATAGATTTTAATTGGGATTTTTTTTTTCTGAGAGCACAGATCAGCTTGATAAGGGTGATAATGTTGGTATGCTGCACTTAGATTTTTCAAAGCATGGGATCAGATTCTCCACACTGTTTTGACTCAGTAGGTAGAATGATATAATCTAAACAAGGCACAAATTAAAATGGATTAAAACTGGCACCTCAGATTGAAAAATGTAGCTGTGAATAGAAGTCTGAAAATTGAATAGGAATGGTTTTAACTGGGCCAGCAGCACCAGTCCTCAGTCTCATGCTATTTAACATATTAAATCAATGATTGAAAAAACCCTGGAATAAAATCATTATTAATAAAGTCTGCAGGTGACAGGGAGACTGCAGGAGAGCTCGATCAAAGAGCACACAAAGCACTCTGAATCACTTGGCAAACTGTAAACTGAACAATATCCACCCCAACAAAACACTTTCATCCAGCCAGGAACCAAGAGGGGACCCACCACCTCTGCCCCAAACCACACCAAAATCGTGGTTGTATCAGCTGATCACAAAAATCTCCATTCACAGCCACAGAGCCCAGTGCACACTCAGGCACATGGAGAGGAGTTTCAAGGAAGAATAGAGACGTTATCCTGCCTGCGCCTTTGGCAAAGGTGCAGCTGCTACAGGAATACAGAGACAGCCCCGGAGGCAAAAGTTCAAGCAGGAAATTGGTTAATTGTGAAGGATTCAAAGAGGAACAAGAACGGGGAAAGCGCTAGAAAACATGCCATATCATGAACAACTCACAGTCCTCTGTCCCTTCAGCTTATCAAAGGAAAGGTGACAGAGGGCCTCGATCACAGTTTATGGTGGCACAGGTCACAAAAAATAAATACAATGGGACACTGCCTTCTGAGAGACAAAGTTGACAGAAGACCCAATGCTGAAAGCTGAAGCCAGAGAAAGCACAACTTGGGTGGAGAGTTAATTTATCATTGAAACTACTTACTGAAGGGATTGTGGTGCATTTCTCGAAATGGGATAAATGCACTCAAAGGCTTCTGACATGTTTTTCTCCCTTTTCCATAGTCAATGATTCATATATCCTAACTTTTTTCCTGGAGTCTTCCCCATGATTCACACATAATATTTGCCAGAATATTCAGCTCCTCCTTCTCTATTTTCCTTACCACCTTCTCACCTAAAAGCTGCAAAACATATTTATTTGGTTGTTGCCATGTAGACCACCATGTATTTCACATGCCTGCAGCACTAATGCTCAGACAGATTTCAGTTATTTCTGTTCGTCAGAATAAACGATGAGAAATGGCTAATTTGCTACATCACAACATTTTAGGAGGTGAAGATGACGGAAAAAAATCTACCAGCTGTCTGCAAAGTTAGGGTATAAATCTGATCTTCTAATTATTAAAGGGGCGTGTTTAAACACAAGTGCTTAAATTCAAGCATGTGGATATATTTTAGCAAGATCCAGGAGTACAGAACTGGGCAGGGTAGGGTTGCCACTCTTAATTACAACAATCCATAATTTCCCAATCCAAAATTTTTTTCAAAAAAATCAGCTAATACCTATTTTGCATGCATGTAACAAAACAGTCTTTTGCAGCTATCTTCCGGAAAATGTAAAATAATCCTTTTTCTCCTTTTCCCCACGTTCCATTGATATCTTGTGCCAGACTCAAACTGACAGAATTTGTCAGCTACCAACTGGAGATGCTACCAGTTTCCAAATCAGGCATTACGTGGGCCAACCAGTGGTCTGAAACCTACTGTAAACAGCCCCCAAGCGAGGAGCCAATATGGTAATTTGGGGAAGTGATTTAATGTATTGGCTTCCAGTAGCAAGTCAGACCCCAGGCAAGGAAACACACTTAGAGGGAATTCAGCGTGACACCGAAATTGGGATGGTTGAGAGCAGTTTCCTCTCTGGGGAAGGAAAACCAGCAGCACAGAAGTGTCACTTCAAGCTTGAACAAGTTTCTACCAGCAGAACTTGTCAGGACACTGTCAGGCAGGAGCTGACAGCCATAAATCAGTGCAGCTCCAAACGAACCGCTGAGCACACGAGCTTCATAGGGAGAAGGTCTCCCAGTGACAACAGCCATCTAATGCTCCCTTACCCTAATAACTGCATAATAAAAATAAATCTGAGCAAGGGCTCAGGAATGCCCTTTTCTCCTGTGTTGTTACACTGGAGCTGGAGTAATGCCAGGGTTGGGGTTCTGTTGTTGTTATTGTTGTTGTTCTAAAAAGGTTTTGCTCTGCAACCAATTTTGTTTCTTTAAAACAAACAGAGAGGCACTTGCTATTGATCTCCCTATTAAATAGTCCTGGTAAACATTTTGACTAGCTCTGCAAACTTAATACAGATGTTCATTCTGCGCAGATCACTCCCGACAGCTGATACAGGGAGCTAATGCATGTCCGTGGCAGGGAAGGCAGCAGTACAGGGGGAGAGGGAGCTGCAAAAATAAGCAGCTTTCTGGCAACTAAGTGCTGTGGAAATACAATGCCTGTGCTCAGGTGTGCATGGATGCCTTGTGTGAGGGAAAGGGGAGATTTCTAAGTCTGGAAGTCCGCATTAAGCAGAAGGAAAGCCCCTCAGCGGGCATTCACCTACGGCTGCTGAGGTGAAAGGGGCTCTGTAGACTGGACTGAATCTGGCAGGGCTCGGTCCAGCAGAAATTCCATTTCTGGAGGTGCCAGAACTGGGGAATCTGCAGGATTCCACACTCTGACAACATAAGAGGCTAAACCTGATTAACAAGATAAAATGAAACAACATAAGAAATAAAAAAACGGCCCCTTTCTTTCCTCCCAAAGGTCATGCGCACCTGGTCTCAGTGGCAAACTAGCACCTCTCCTACATCCAGCCGAAGTTGCCTCTTACCTAGGAAACACTGTTGGAGCTGCACTGCTCAGCTTTGGTGAAAAAAGCGAAACTTGCTGCTTTGGTTTGGAATGTTTCACTCCTCAGCACATCATCTGCAACCAGGGCTGCCCAAAGAAGCCACCTCATTTCACCACCAGAGCTTTACTGCACCTTGGCGTGGGGGGGCCATGGCACCAGCCCTGAGGGTCGCTTCTCCCATGGTCCGCCCTTTTCCTGCATGGCTCGTCAGATAACTGGGATGGACAATCTCCCATCCACAAAGTCACCTCTGGCCATACTGGACGTGCGTGTCCAGGTGTCAGTCGTGCTGTGAGGGGCGGTCAGAGTGGTCCCATTCTGGGCATGACCAGCTCCTGCCAACTCCAAGGGCTGCACTGCCGGGCACAGCCAGACCCCTCATCAAGCCAGGGGGACCGCAGGGAAGCCGGGTATGAGACGGCAAAATGGCACCTGGCAGCGAGACGTGAGGGGAAAAAACGTGAGGGGAAAGGTGAGGGGGGAAAAAGCTTGAGGGGAAAAAGAAGAGGGGGAAAATGTGCAAGGGGAAAAGCGTGAGGGTGAAAAGTGCGAGGAGTGGAAAGCATGAGGGGAAAAACATGAGCGGGAAAAAACGCGAGCGGGAAAAAAGCATGAGGGGAAAAAAGCGTGAGGTGAAAAAAGCGTAAGGGGAAAGTGTGAGCGGGACTAAGTGTGAGGATGAAAAGCTTGAGGGGTAGAAAACGTGAGGGGAGAAGTGCGAGTGGGGAAAAGGTGCAAGGGGGAAAAAGTGCGAGGGGAAAAAAGCGTTAGGGAGAAAAAGTGAAAGGGGGAAGTGCAAGCGGGAAAGCGTGAGGGGGAAAAAGTATGAGGGGAAAAGTGCAAGTAGGAAAGCATGGCGGGGGAAAAACGTGAGGGGAGAAGCATGAGGGGAGAAGCATGAAGAGGAAAAACTGCAAGGGGAAAAGTACGAGGGCAAAAAGTGCGAGTGGGAAAGCATGAGGGGAAAAATGCGAGCAGGAAAAAGCATGAGGGAGAAAAAAGTGAGAGCGGGGAAAAACTGCGAGTGGGAAAGCGTGAGGGGAAAAGTGAGGGCGGGAAAAAGCATGACGGGGAAAAAAGCACAAGGGGGAAGTGCAAGCGGGAAAGCTTGTGAGGGGGAAAGAGTGCAAAGGGCGGAAAAGTGAGAGGGGGAAAGGGTGCGGGAAAAAAGCATGAAGGGCAAAGTGTGACAGGAAAAGGTGTGAGGGGGCAATGCATGACAGGAAAATATGCAAGGGGCAAAACCGTGAGGGGGGAAAAGTGCAACTGCCTCCAGGAGCCCCATCTCATAGAGGCAAGACAAGACCACTGGGTTGCCCAAGATTGTCTCGCCTCTTGAAAGGATCAACGTCTCTAGCATCTGGATACTACCTGCTAGTGTACTTAGACCAGGATTTGGGAAAGGAAAATCCCATCTGCTGTACCTCTTGAGCTAGGGCTCAGCACCCTTCCCAAAGAAACCTGCTGCTGGTCTCTTTGAGCTAATCAGTTCACCAGCAACCACCCCTAAGAAATTTAAATGAGGAGTAACAAATAGGAAGTGATGAAAACCGATCACTTGAAAAGTAACTTTCCAGGTGCACGTTCTTGCTAAGAGTTGTAAAAGTTTCTGAACATACAAATATTTGCTCAAATAACCAAAGATTATCTCAAGTAGCAGAGTGGTTAAAATAGCCTTGCAAAAAAGCAAAGAGCAAAGCCCTACTCATTCATGAATATATTTATGCATTTGTTTATTACTAGGCAGCCAGCTTTAAACCCTTCCCAGCAGGGGAGAGACTCTATACCTTATGCCTATGGGCCTCATAATGCTTCCAGTGGGGATGGAAAAACTTCAAAAAAAGTTTGGCATTCAGATCCAGTTTCTCTGCTTATCTGCTGCTAATCCAAACTCTCCCAACATATCAAAAACGTTGAACCGGGCAGGAAACCACATGAGAACAGGTTTTCCTACAGGATTTCTGGCATTTCTACATTAGATTCCAGATGGAAACACCCATGAGAACAGCTTCTATCCTTGTATTTTTGGCACATTCAGTTCCAATTCTATCCGGAAACCTGAAATGGGAAGGGTAAGGAAAAAAAAAAAAAGAAAGAAAAAACCTCCACGCAAACCAAAAAGCATCAAACGTTTGTCTCAGTATTTCAGAACCTGAAGAAAAGTGTATCATTTGAGGTGGATTTTAATATTAGGAAGGAGGAGGCAATGTTCTCGGTTTTATCTTTAGGGGTTTGTCTTTCCTTACTCCCAGTTTCACACCTCCCCAAAAAGAAATACCGGAGTGCTCAGGTACCAAAACTAGAAATGACCATCCACCTGAAAATAAGCATGGATGCTACCCCCAAAAAGATTTGGGCTTCACACAAATTACTTTGCTCCTTTCTATGCACAAATGAATATCAGATACCTAAAAATAAAGGCATTCATCAGAACTTTTGAAAAAAAGGATTTCAGAGGGGTTATCCATGACTACAGCCAAAGTCGTGCTTTTTGCCCATCAAAAATGAGTGAATTAAATGTGGTAAATGAATTCACCACATTTCCTGCAGTCCATTTTTTGCTCATTTACCCAGCTTTGCCACTCCCTCTAGATTGGCAGATGCTTCCATAGGTAATAACTTCAGCAATAATGACTTCGAGCAGAACCCCTCCAAAGTTATAGTCAGCCCTGCTCATTGATTTCTGTTACAGGGGGTTATTTAAATCAGCCTTTTTCTGATTTTTTTTCTGCCATTGAAAGCATCTGCATTTTGTTCTTGATACTGTCTGATGTTTTCTCTCTGACCTCCCAGCCCTACCTCTGGCTTCATGACTTTCTGCTGCCCACACTGGGGGGAAACAGAAAGAATGGTCAAGACTGTGACATCAGTGAACTCGTTAGCAGCTCACCTCAATACCTTAACCCTTTTGGTGTTTTAAGATGAACACTACATAAATCTATAGCAAATGAACTCAAAAAACCCCAAAAACCAGAAACAAAAAAAAATTCCCTGCTGCTTTGGCTCAAATAGCCCATTTCAAGCTGTGCCTACCAGTCTTAAAACACCCAAAAGATCCAAAATCTCTTTTCCTAAAGCCCCATGGATACATGTTCACGTACTGCCAAATTCTGCCACCTTTGTACCCTACTCATGCTACTGAAGGTGGGACCCTTCAGTGAGGAACAAGGACACAGCACCAGGCCTTCCCTTCTTGCTCCCCAGCCATTGACTGCTGTGCGCTGGGAACGGTACCTTTGACCCCTCTTGAAGTGCAGAGGATTTGCTTGTGTTTATACTTTTAAAGTTTTTTCTTTTCTTCCCCTGAAGAAATGCTGCTGCATCTACTCACATGTGCATCAGTTCCCTCTACTGGCAGCATTAATTAAGCTATTCCTTTAATTCACCAGGTAGATCGAGGGTTTGGAAAGGAAGATGTGCTCCGCTGGGTGGGAACGTGTGAGGCTGTTACCTGCAGGGTGTTACGCTCTCACTTGTCATAGCAGAAACTTTAATACACTGGTCCTTTCCCCTGTACTAGTTTCCTTTCCAGGTTTTTAAAACTCACTTTCCATGCCATGGTCCAGGGCAGCTACTTAACATTATCTTAGCATATTTCAGTCCTTAACTGTGGCAGTAAGTGGGAAACTGAGGAGCAATGACTCTTGAAGCAGCTCAGGCAAACACATGGTTCATCAATCCTTGAGCTCTCCGTTTTGTGGCTGGGGTGAGCACCCAGCCTCTCCTCAACCAGGGCAGCCCCTCCTAAGGAACCACAGGGTCCATCAGGCTCCTTTTACTCCTTCATGTACCCAGAGGCTCCTCTAAAGCAATGCTGGTTCAAAACATGTTTAAAATCACTTGGCCATTCTTCTACCTTTTCATTTTATTTTTTTTTCTCTGGTTAAAGTAGATTGATTTTGTCCTGCCACAGGTAATGTTTTCCTCCTGAGGTATCAGGCCAGAGGAAGAAGTCATTCACTCTATTTGGGTGCTTGAGGAAACACAGAATGAAAGAGAATCACTTGTCATTTAAAAATCAAAACAAAAACCCGACAAGAACATCTGCCCTAAAGAGAACAAGATACAAGATTTCCCCTTTGGACCCAAGCTGTCAGTATTTAGCAAAACCAGCAAAAGTCGTTCAATTTTCTAAGCAAATGGTGACTAGTGCTATTTCATAGCTCTCCACAGTTGTTCCAGAAGTTTCCGTAGGTATGTTTGGGTTTAAAAATTGTGGCTTAAAACCTCTATTTAGGACCAAACCAAATAAACCTACATGTGTATAGCAACCAATAATGCCATTCCTGGACATAGAGCGTTTCTACTCTAAGTAGAAGAGGAAAGACAACATAGAAATTGGTAGGAAGAATAACAACAGCCTCTATACTCCTGAATTTGCATATGCAAATGTAAGGACATAAAGTTATAGATCTATTCAGCACCTCAGTTTAAATATGCTTCTCACTCCTACCTCACATGGCTGAGATGCTCCCAAGGCACACAGTTTATTTCTTGGAATTTTCAAAATGTGTCCTTATCGTGGATTTTCTTTTATTTCTTTTTTTAAAATCTAGATGGTATTTCTAAAAGAGATTGTGCAAAAATGTCGTGCTCTGATTAATGCATTACAGGACCTACAGTCATATTTAGAGGAGAAAAAAGCATTCTTGCTAATGCTGCTGCACGAGTTCCTGTTAGGGGAATAAAATTGTTTATTTGTGATTCTTCCAGGAGCTTTTGCAGACTGATCAAGTGTCAAGACATGGTAGTTGACTCAAAGGTAACATAGATATTGCCTCATAATATCATAAAATCTTGAGAGATTTTGAAACTATGGGAGGATAATGAAAATACATTTCTTTCTCTGTATTATCCTTCATAATGGGAAGCTTTACATTTCTTTTCTAGCAACTATGATGTACACTGTACTATCAAGGCATTTTTAGGGACCATTTACCTGAATACAATTTATGTGGAAGGTGTCTGAGAGTGAACCTGGATTTATGCTTCCTGGTCCTTGTAATAACAGATTTCTTTTTTTTTGTCTTTTTTTCCCCCATCAAAATAAATGTCAGAAAGTTCTTTGATTGCTCAATAAGGGAGAAAAACATCCTTTTTCAAATGAAAGAAACAGTTATGGGCAAGGTTTTGGTGTTGCTGGAAGCTCTGTGGAGACCTCCAGCCCCAGGAGCAATGCACCCAAGGACACACTTCCTCCAAGGTTTGTCCTAGCGCCTGTCCCTGTAGCAAGGAGGGCTCAAACCCTCCCTGGGGTTTGGGTTGCCCACCGTGTTGGCCGCTGAACTGGGGAAAGTCCTTGAGGCAACAGAGCACTCTTTGCAAGATGCGTTGAAACCCTTCCACAAAAGCAGGGTTTGGGAGGAAAATCCTTGCCTTTAAAAATATTGGTTTGGAGCAATTTGCCTAAATCATTCTTTCTCCTGGCATTGCTTGGACTCTGAAAATCCTAATGCATCCCAGCTCTTCAGGAGTGCTGTGTTGGGATTTTTGTACACACACCCAGGCCCATCTGGATTCCCACACAGGCAAGGTATGTGGTATAAATAGCCCAAATTCAGCCTATCCAGGTCAGTATTAGATTCTCTCCTGCATTCATGCACACAGGTACACATACACATAAAGTTCTGAAAAATTCTCCTGAGAAAAAAGAAATATTTTAAGATAATGGACTTCCCAAACGATGATATCAATTCCTGCTTTCTTTTCATTGTGACTGAGGTGACATCTAACATGTGTCTACCTGAGGCAATGTCTTTTTGATATAATGCAGTGGAAATGGCAGAATCTGGCTCTTTAGTGACCATGACATCCAAAAATTGAATGCAGGACTTCACCTCTCTCTCACAGGTTAAATGAATATTCTGAGAGTATTGATTGTTCAGTTCTTCCAGTGGAAGATGAATGTGATCGGCATCGATAATCAGAAAAAATATCATCTACATACCTCTCATATGCAGATGGTAGCTGTTCAATACCAGTCGGCAGTGCAGCTTCCTGGTGTGACAGGAAAATATCTGTAGCAATTGAGGATTAACAGAGGCCATTGCTACATCAGTGTTTTGTTTGTAATAGCTCCCATTCTATCAGAAATAACTGGTTGCACATTTCTGTGTCTGACATTAAAATTCACCATTGAAATCTCGCTTGGTAATAATAAAGCCCCTGCAAGAGTCTCTACAAACACACTAGACTCCAAATTAAAGAGCAAGTGTATTGTTAGGGTTTGCATAGATCTTTTTTGAATTAGTGCTAGGTGAACAATAAATAAAATTCCAGGAGAAGTTCCCCAAGCTGATAAGCATTCAAGGTATTATCTTTGCTCTGTACTGTATGCGCTTCTGGGTGAAAAAATTCTAATTGCACTTCCATTCAAAAATCAACCGTGGGAATAAGGAATCATGCTCATTTTATGCACAGCAGCCCGAAGGCCTTATCCTTAAAACAAATTACAGCGCCTCCTATGCAACTCACACTCTGAAGCTAATTCTAACCCTAAAGCAAAACTCCAAAATTAAACTTTAATCTGTGATCTAAACAATTTTGTGTTTGTGATCAATCTCGGTGGAGTGGATTTTAATATATATGAGTGTGTGTGCGTGGGTGTGTGCGTGTGTGTGTGTGTGTATATAAAAACATAAAACGCTCAGATAATTGTTATCGCGGATGAAGACCGAACATTAAATACTCTGCTCAGCAAGACTGAGATGAAATACACACAGCGAAGGGAGGGAATAAAGCTGTTAAGCACACACTCCTATATGTAACAGAGTCCTGGACTTGCAACCAGTGAAAGCTTAAATTCCACCACATGTATCATATTTACTGTGTTCTGCCAGAGAAATAGGCAGGCTGCCATGCCATTAAAGCAATTACTCTTACCCTCTCAGATACGTAGAAATTAGATTTTGCTCCTTGAAGTCATACGCTGGGGGAAGTGAAGAGCAAGTGAGGGGAAGTACGAGGCGGAGAGGCAGAAAGGCATCAATTCCTCCCAGAGTGGAGGAAAGGCTTTGGGCCAGCAAGAGTTAAAGAAGTTCGAAGTGTATGGTCTGTTTCCCCCCAACTTGGTGCAGTGACTCTGCATCCTGCAGGAACCTGTTCAGATGCTCTGATAAGTCAGACAGAATTCATGGGAGATTACCACACAGCTCCTGCCAAGCTGTGCTGCAGCACGGGTAATAGATATGCTCCAGTACTAAATCCTAAAAGGCCCTGCTACATCTGTCAAGCATGCCCTGGAAAAGCACCCTCAGTTCAGATGTTATCACTGCTCTGCCTGCATCAGAAGATTTAGTGTCCACCCTGGAGGTTGCTTTTGCCGCACAGTTTTCAGGGGCAAAACAACAAGGAAGAAAGATGAGAGGAAAAAGGCAAATTATTCTTGCTTAAAGCAAAAGGAATAAAGCTATGTGCTTGTAGACTAGTTCAGCTGCTCACCCTCCATCTAGAAGGTCCCAAATCCCACATTAAGATGGTACTGATGTTCTAAGCTGATTAGCTCGGACGTGTTCGGCTCCCTGGACTGTGACACCATGAAGATGATCTTCTGTAGGGCGACTCTTTCCCAAGGAAAGCTGAACGACAAACCCAGCAGGGGGCCACCGGCGGTGGATACAAGATGCCTGCCTTTGATAATTAACTTTAAAACCGGTTCTAGAAAAGCCACTCTGGCATAAAATGAACTTTGCAGAGCACTGTTTATGAAACAATTGCTGCTCCTCCTGTTAACCACGTGAGCAGGGATTTGGTCAAAAATGGTTCCAACGTTACTTACCATTTTACAAACAAAAATTAGGTATAAAAGAAAAATATATACTTACGTAATATATAAATGAACACAGACACCCCCAAAATACAACAGCCTTGGGAACCGCTCCTTTCTCAATATACTCCAAAACAGAGACATGAATTTTAACCATCTGTCTCATCATTCAAATCTGCAGGAAATATCAAAGTATAGCAGTGGCTCCTTTTTCACTAGTTGCATTCTCAGAGTTCAAGGGAGAAAGACTACAATTTCCTGACCCAGCATATTGCATTTTAAACTTCTGTTTCCTGAAGCCAGTTTTAAGGAGAGAGAAGTTCCAGCTAGTGGGATGTCAACAAGAAGAGCCCCAGGCTGTTGTATTTATAGCTCCATACAGTGGTGGAGGCTGGACTGAAAGGGGCGAATGGGTCGGCCCAGGGAAAGCCCATGCTGGACACACACGGCTGTGCCATGGGGACCGTGGCAGAAACCAGGAGTTCACCTCAGCCTGCTGTGAGACAGCTCTCTTGGCTTGCAGCAGTCCACAACTTGGATAGATTCTGTCTCTCAGCAAACAAAAGATCAGAAAGGCAAGGCAGAGCGCAGGAAGGCTGGTAAGAGGAAGGATTTGAGGTGGGCAATACAAACGCAAGGCCAGGGAAGGAGCCTGAGGCTTCAGGACAGCTGCTGGAGAGGACAGGGTGAATCTCAAAATGTCCCCATCTGGCAGAGCAACGAGCAGTAGCAGGCAGACAGAGAGCCCCGAACGTGCATGGAGGAGCCTGGTGTGTGCTCACAGCTACAGCAACAACAGGCAAGAGCAAGCGCTTCCTCCAAAACCACAGTTTCTTGGTAAGCAAACAGACACTTCTGGGAAAACTGCACTCTGCGACGCGGTCATTGTCACAGTATTCGGACACGTGTTCAAATCCATTAAAGACCTGTCACGCTGTAAAGTCCTTGCCACCAAACACCTGCCGTAACCCGTGTGAACAACGCCGCGTGATGCCCGAAGCATCCACCTCACGTGAACCCCATCCCAGCTGGCACGGCTGCACCAGCAGCACCAACCTGGCTGGGAGGGTCCAGGGCTGGGGCTCCCCACCAGGGACGCCGTTCGTGGCTGCTGAGGGGAATTGTGTGCCCTGGCTGCTGTCAAAGCCAGCACATTTCACAAGCACTGCACTGACATAAAAGAAAACACAGAAAAAGATCTTATCGCAGGTACCTTGAACTAACCTTGCGTGGGTCCTGTCTAGCCAGGTTTTTCCAAGAAATACACAAGAGGGATATGGGCTGAGTTGCCATGGCCAGTGCCCTCCAGATACCACAGTTGTACCCTACCCTTCAAATGGAAAAGGTGCTCAGCTGCAGGAACACTGCTCTTTCCAGCAGTATTACACATGTATATTTTTCCCTGTAACTGAATAAATACAGATACTGGGTATTTCTGTGCCCAACACACTTGAACACTGCGGGTTCACCACAGTCCTGAAAAACGGCCTCATTCTGCTCAGGACAGGGCATTTACAAATGGGAGTGTGGTCCTAATTTTAACCACGGTTTGCACTGATTGCAAACTATTTTTAATGCAAACAACAATAATTTTACATTAGCAAAAAGGGTTTTCTCAGTAAGACATCGACCATAGAGCTTAGTACACATTTCACTAAATGAAGACACTGCCAAAGCATCCTTCCCCCACAGACTCACATATTTCATGAGCAAGGCATTTTAATTCAATGGGCTGAGTTTGGTGCTTCTCCTTACAAAAAAACAGCTTGAAGAAGCTACAATATTTCCCCACCCCGTAACCCCCCACCCAACCTTTCTGGTCTGTAAGGCTTCAGAATTTGTGACAATAAAACCCATATTGCCATGTGAAAATTCCCCAGATTTGTCCCTGAAACCCTCTCATCAAAGGGAAAAAAAAAAGAAAGAAAGGAACCATCAAGAGTAATTTAAGAGGAATTTGACAATATGTGTGTAGACCATAAACATTTTAACCTAGCTGAGCGCATTTCAATTTATATAATAAAAAGAAGACAACTAAAAAGACAGAGCAGTACTAAACAAGGCAATGGCTAAAGCACTGTTCAGTGATTTCTGCATGTTTGCTGTGTTTGATTCAGACATAAATCTCAGAATAGTTTTTAAAAAGGACTTTGATTCTGACCTTCTACTGTCAAAAGCAGCTACTGTCAAGAATAATCTAAAACAGCTTCATAAGGGATGTTTTAACTGATTAATCTCTGAAGGTCACACAATCTGTTTAGACTATAACATCGGTGCCACTTGCAGAATATCTAAAGTTGTCAGGTCCTAGTAAGCTCACTGTGGGAAACTGAGATCCCGAGGGTGGTTATAAATAATTAGCACAGTTAAAAGTTCAGTTACTTTAGGTAGTTTAACATTTCCACGTCTTCCAAAGATGAACAGTGAAGGCACAGATATGTAGCAATCATACCTCCTGAATAATCTAAAAGCAGTGGCCATGGTAACTATAATTTAAAATGGAAAGATTAATAGGATAAAACATCTCTTCCACACACTTTTTTGTTCTCTGCCAGCTCTGGATACCTCTTCAGGCTATGCAGCATCACCAACCTGTCATTAACACTTACGAGTCAAAATGACCGTGGAGCCTCCCATGCCTTTTAAAAATACAAATCCATTAAGTGTGATGAGTTGCTGAAGACTCA